>AXZM01000242.1:0-144129 GCA_000743315.1 Lignosus rhinocerotis TM02 | reverse complement strand
AGGATATCACTATATATCGTACAATGAGAACTATTTCCTGCTCTTTCGGTCTAAGTAGCTGGGGAGGGTTTTCCTGATGACTGGCACTAAGTATGACACAATATGACACATTGGAGACATCGTGTGCAACCATTCGGTGCTCACCTGTCTCAATAGATCTGTACAAGCTGTTGTATATGGAAATTATCGACCGACCGAGCCACACTATGTCAAGTCCTCAGGCTGTAGGACGGATGAGCGTAAATTCCACGAAGTCAACATTCCCACGCTGAGCGCCGGGGGACCCCCGCAGAAGGGCGACCAGTTAGCTAGGAGGGCAGCCTCGCAAGCTCGGCACGCCCCACGTGGCACCACATGGCAGCCATGTGCTCGGCTAACCCCTTCGTCCCCTTCTATTATGATGATGGGGACGAGCCCCGCGCGGACGAGCGCTATCACGCCCAATGCGAGCAACGTGACCGTGATACATGGAACCAGCGTGACCGCGTTGCGCGCCGCAGCTACTAGTAGCAACATTACTGATATTAGATCTCAGCCTGCATCACCCTGCATGGGCGCGCGCGTGCCAACACTCTACATCAAACAATATTGAACCTCTTCAAATTGCACCAGTTCCTCGGCGGTTGTCTCTAACACTCCGCGATCAACGGCTATTGTTTCTACGGCGCCTGATAAGTCCACTCTGCCGTCGCCCAGGCTCTGTCACCATGTTAGGACCCTCTGGAACTGCCAACATTGGCGCAGACAAGGACCTAGTCCAGGTTGCATACAGTGACGGCTACCCAGTACACATACTTCATTATCATCGCACGTTAACAGTGTGCTGCTAACAGCCATTCCAGGCTCAGAATCCTTTGTAAGGGCCCGGGGGGGGGTGGGCGCGAGCGTAGCAGTATACTAGACCGTCCGCGGCAATCCGCACTGGTACGCAGCCCAGATCACCTGTGACCAAATGCGGCGCAGCCAGGGCGCGATTGAGTCCTACCGAGGGCGGCTCAACCACAACATCCGTTACGTTCAGTCGCAGCCGCGACATCACCGGCACACATCCTCCCCTGGATCTCCTCGGGCGTTAGTGGGATCTGGCGCAACCCAGACTCTCCGAATGGTGGTTTTGGCCGCCGCCGGGGCAACCGACGGCGAGCATCCCCGTGTCTCCCATGGGCGGACGTAGTCATCTACGACGACCAGAGGCATTGGTTACACCCCGCGCACCTTGCTTGGATGGACAGAGGATCCACCTACGATAGACACTACTTAGACCCACCTGCACCCTCGTCGTGACTGTACTGCACATAAGTAACGGATAGTATAGCCACATAGGCCGTAGCTCCGGCCTAAGCGCTACTATCAAAATGGAAGTCATCATCATCACCGAGGGCGGCTGTTTTGGGTGTGCGCCCTTGGGAAACCCTGCACGCTGGGCTGCCACCTCAGGCCACGGTAAGCCACTAGTACACTGTATTAGCGGGCACCGGCGGATCCTTTTTTCACTGGGACTGAGCGCTGAGCTGCCCATTCTAGGAAACTCTTCAACAACTTTAAGTAGCTTTAAGTCTGTCTGTGCATCTGCCACAGAGGTAGCCGTCTCAGCACTTGGTCTACTACCACCACCACCACCACCACCACCAACGGGGTCCGAGTGCCTCTCACTGAAGGCTAGTCACTCACCGTTGCTCCCGCTCTGTCCAAGATGAAATTCGTACTCGCTAATGAAACACTTGAGGCGCTGTCGTGTATTCTTGCCAAATCAGAATCCACAGACATAGACCCTCCGGGATTGACTGTTACTGTGCAACCGCGTAACTCTGCAACAGCGACAGCTTCCGCGACTGCTAGGTTCCTACGGATTGGACGGGGCGCTTCAATGAAGCAAGATGTCTTTTCCGTTGGCCTTGCTGATCGCTTTTGGGGCGCTGTACTCCCTCTCAAGCTCGGTGCCAAGTGGAAGTCAGTGCAGGTTCCTCCGGACTGCCCGTGGCGCATATATCGCAGCAAGGTGATAGCTCCACTACATCCCAGTTCAGCTCACACACCTCCTAGGCCTGAATGTTAATGCTTGCGTGGTAGACAGCGAAAGGAGAATACAAGATCTCAATATTCGAACAACGGAACCTTGCGACCTTCTTGTCCCAGATACCGGACACCGTCCCGCTATCGTCTCTTCTCCTTCCAGGTTGGTCTCTGCCTTCAAGTACACAGTTTCATACTGATGTCTCGGCGCCTCCAGGCACCCATGACACGTATGTTGAGGTGGAAGCTACACGCGCATCGGGCACTAACTGGAATCACCATTCCTTCGCAGGATGGCATTCTATGGATGGCCAATCTCCCAATGCCAGTCTACTTCTACACCTCTGACCACCCAGCTTAAGTCCGGGATTCGAGTCCTCGACATCCGGCTCGGCGTCGTGGATAGCACACCTCTGACCACCCAGCTTAACTCCGGGATTCGAGCCCTCGACATCCGGCTCGCCGTCGTGGATGGCGTCATCGCCTACCACGGAATAATTTCAGAGCAGACGTCCTTCCAAACCATGCTCGCCGTCATCGCCTACCACGGAATAATGCCAGAGCAGACGTCCTTCCAAGCCATGCTCGCCGACATACACGCCTTCCTTACTGCGCCAGAGACCTCTCGTGAGGCACTCGTTATGTCCATCAAGCAGGAGGACTCTGCTAAAACGCAGCTGGCCGTCTTCTCCAAGGCTGTGCATGACGAGATCATGAAAGGTCCTGGGGGGCGTGAAATGTGGTTCTTCGAGAATAGGATCCCGACCCTCGGCGAGGTGCGCGGCAAGGTCGTCATGCTTAGCCGGTTTGGCGGGGACGGCAGTGGGTGGGAGAACGGGCTGGAGGGATTGGGAATCCACCCCACGACCTGGCCCGATAGCCAGAAGGATGGGTTTACGTGGACGCTGAAGGGAACCCTCGTCCGGACGCAAGACTGGTGCGTATGGAACATCGTCCATCGTCCATCATACATCTCGCGTACCTGTGCATGACGGAGTTGGAACTGACGTTCTTGGATCCATCAATAGGTACAACATAACTTCTTTCTTGTCAATACCCGAGAAGACGCAGCTCGCAACGGAGATCCTCATCCCGCCTCCGGAGTATCCTGCTACTCCAGTACTGAACATCTCGTTCTTCTCCGCTGCGTCCATCCCCTTCGCCATGCCCCCTATGATCGCGACGGGCGTTGGCTTGCCCAACTTGGGCCTTGGCGTTGAAGGCGTGAACGCCAGGCTGGGGAAGTGGCTGATCGATCAATTCAATGGTGACAGCTCAAGCAGCGCTGATGTGGTCGAAGGGAAGCAGGACCAGTCTGAGCAGCAAGGAAGCGCGGGTGGACGCATCCGCGGGTGGGCGATGATGGACTTCTATTCCGATCCTGACAGCGTGTTGCCCTTGCTAGTGGAGTGCAACTTCCGGGGAAGGAAGGATGGTGAGGAAGGATGGACTAGTGAGAAAGGACAGAGTGGTGAGGAAGGACGGTCATGAATGTACTTCACTAGGACCCCGGTGGCACTGCTGTTTACCGTCGGTCGCGTTCTTGAATCCTGGGATCTGTATGTCTAGACTCTATGTTCTCATCCTGCATACTTGCTAGCACAGCATGTTTCTTGTTTCAATATCTATCTATACATCTTCTGAATAGCCTCTAGACATTCCCGCAGATGTAGCGTTTCTATGATGCGCCTAGAACGTCACTGTCTGTATGACCGTCCTTTCGGAGCGTCCAGTTGTACACGGTGCCCGCCGTACTGTTCTCCCACCTATCCAGAGTCTCGATCGCAGCCTTGCCCCAGTCGAAGGTTGCATGCTCGGCATGATCGTCGGGGCCGTCAACGAATTGGATGAGTCGTTCGTTCTTTGCCGGGATGAATTCGTTCTTTATACCGTTACGAACAAGTTCCCGCAATGGGTCGTAAAAGCCGAGAACGTTCAAGACGATGACGGCTAGGGGGGAGAGACATGTCTTATTGTCCGACAATATACGATATGCATACTCAAAGACGCACGCTTGTTATGAATACCGATTTGCGACCAACAAACGACCTCGAGGACCTAAGAAGCGGGAGATAGTCTAATAGGTTCAAAGTGGGATCATGAATGCAGGGAGACAAACCTCTTCGAATGTGCCGTATCCTCCGGGTAGACCGATGAACCCACACGACCGCCTTGCCATCTCCGCTTTACGTTCGTGCATAGAGTTCACGACGATCTTGACAAAGAGGCATAAATTAGCTCGTCTTCACACCTCTTGCACGTCAGATCGGAAATCAAAGCACCGTTTCCACCTACAAGGTGAGTTTTAACGAGGTGAGTTTCAACATGAGCTATTGGCAAGCTTTGGTCCTGTATGGTGACGAACGCACCCTCTCTCGACCCTTCTCATTCAACTGAATATGCATCGCACGAGCGCCCTGAGTCTTGTCGACTTCGCCGCCGGCCGCGACCATAGCAAAGGGAACGACACCAGTAACATCACCGCCAGAGTCCAAGACGGCACCAGAGACGATGCCCATGATCCCCTTGGATCCTCCCCCATACACAAGCGGTCTCCCCGCTTCGGCGAGCGCCTTGCCCAATGCTACATACCCAAGTACGTGAGCGAGATAACCGAGCGGCGCGACTCACAAGACGTACACATTGCCGCGTGCGCGAACGCGGGCTGCGTTCCAGTCGATGAGCCGCAGAACACGGTCACCGCGCACGTCTCTGGCTGCTGGACGGTCATGGCAATCTTCACGTTGAACGGCGAGGATATTTCAGAAGCTGTTGGTATCGCCTTTGCGGACGAAGACCGCATCCTCTTTAAATGTGCCGGCTTGCTTGTGGCGCGCTGGAACCACGCGCTGAGGGGGCTTGTATAGCGAGACCGAGTCATGCGTGTCGTTCGGATCTAGGGATCGTCGAGCCTTGGAACTTGATCAATCTGCCTGTGTTCGCCCCGTCGGGTGCTAAGGCCTGAGGGAAGAGATTCGAAGGAGCGGGTACACATATCCGTGTGTGAGATGTGCAACCACATCTATAGCGAAAATAGGGCTCAGAAGACAGTCTTTGTGGCACTAGCGCTCGTCAGTGAGGCAACTCTGACCTCAGTACTTGGTGAGATGTATGTCGTACTCGTCTCCAAATAGGACGTGGTCGGAGACGTTGGGGTCGGGATTGTATGAAATGTTCAAACAGTGACATTATGTCTGACAAAGTATGAGGTACAACTGCGCTTCTGTGCATCCGACCTATCGTCCTACACCTAACCGAGACTTCTTCCTACTATGGTCGTCATATCGGGACCGTCAAGTACGTATGTGAACCAAGCTGGTCAACCTTTAGCCATAGTTGAGACGGAAGATATCGTTGTACCTGACAAATGTATAGACAGTCCGTCAGACAAGATGGTGTGCTCAAGAGGTGCAACTGCTACTCACACCCAGTAGCTTCCATTCTCGGGATAGAGATGGAAGACCTGGCTGAACTGAAGCGGGTTCGGACTCTCATCAACCTGCATGGTAGGATCGGGTACTATCAGCGTCCATTCCTCCGCGTTTCCAAGAAACCATACGTACCACGAGGAGACCCGTCACGCTAACAATGAGGCTCGCGACTGAAGGGGAGGATGGCTGCGCATCTATTGTGTTGACTTTGTGCTGAACCTTTTCGAATGGCAGAGACTGATGATCTTTCCGTGAGGCTTGTGAAGGGAAGAGAGAGCAATAAAGATACTCACAGTCAATTTCTCATTGATGAGGTTCACACCCACTATAGGGTGATACTCACAGTCAATTTCTCAGTGATGTAGTTCGCACCCACTATAGGGGTTCCCTTCCCAGCTCAGCATAGATATGTCGCGCTGTGAGGTAGAGAGGGACGGAGGTTAACCAGATTCTGACAAGAGAATATCGCGCCACCTGAGATGGTCTAGGACGCACATAGAGACTCTGGAGGGCATTGCGATTCGTGTCGAATGTGGAGTAGTAAAAGTCGGTAAACTGCTTCGCGAGGACGTTCACATAGAGACTCTGGAGGGCAGCGCGATTCGTGTCGAATGTGGCATAGTAAAAGTCGCTAAACTGCTTCGCGAGGGCTTCGATGTTTGCCATAGTGCGATCGGTCTATCGTACAGCGGACTAAGAGGCGAGGCGAGAGGACAAGGTGGAACGGCAGATAGCGACGCTGAACGCAAAAGAAAAGACGCGATCGATGATTAGATTGTGCACAGTAAGATCATGAAGCGCCCTTGTGCGGGATCTTACCAAGTAAGAAAGGCGGCTTACCAGATTGAACACTGCGCTTACCAGGGCGTAGGCAACTAAGCAGGATTGTTTATCCGACGGTAAGCTCAGATTTCAGTAGAGACAGAAGCCGGTAAGTGAGCTCGGTTCTCATCTCCATCACGAATCATCCTGCGAGCTCTCGGCACAGTCCCAGAGGACACCAGCCTTGGCCGCGTTCAATCCCGTTATGTCCATGGCGCCCATCTCGGAGGCCCAGCGACCCACCATGCGGCGCAAGTCGTCTGCCCAGAACCTCCTCACCAGCTTCAAGTCCAACGCGAACCCCGCCAGCGGCGGCGCGCCGCCCTCATCTTTCCCTGTCGGCACCATTTCCTCATCGACAGGCCTTCCGTACGCGGTCGCGTTGCCCACACCGACCACGGCCACGATGCCCCGCGAGTGGGATGTGCAGTCCCTCCAGAGCGACGGCGTCGGTTCGTCCGCCGGGACGTCACTGCAGACGAATGGAAGTCTCCCACAGGGGACGTCGGTTGACGTGCTGAGGGAGCTCGTGAAGAAGAGGATCATCACCTTGACTTATTTGCGGAATGTCCACGAAGGGTGCGTCGCCTATAATCTTCTCATTCTGCAGGATGTCGACCGACCAGGCATCCTACATTCACCAGGCGAAGTCACTGGTTCCACACCATCATGATTACACGGCCGGAGCTGGACAGGACGTTCCCCAACATGGCCATGAAGCAGCGGTGAGTGCTGCTCGATATCTTTGATGTACTCGCGCCGGACAACCCTAGCCCAGGACATACCGGTTCGCCGTCCTTGGCATGGCATTAGCAAACCAATTTGATGTCAAGGAACCTCAGGACCTTCTCAGAGGCCTCTCGAACGTGTTGTCAGAGTATGAGCTGATGAAGGAGGATAGTGACAGGCCGAAAATCGTACGTTCCGTCTCATACTACAACATAGTCTACTTCCCATCCTCATCCCCGCTGTGTAGCGATTATTCAGGGGGGCCAAGGGCTCGAAACGGCTAGCAGGAGCCGATTATGCATTATCCTACACAGACCCATCTGAGGCGTATATGTCTCTACCTCACGTTGTACGTTCTTCTCCTGCTACAAACATAGTCTGGCACTAAATGCTCGCCAATAGCCTTTCCCTCTCGATTATCACCAGACCTTGCTCTCCCTCCTTGACGTTCTCTCCGAGCTGTACAACAAGATATCGAAAATTCTCGGTCCCTCTCCATTCTCAACCTCGAACAATATGATGGGGCCGCTCGGACTGTTGTCACCGCATCCCGGCGTATCATACCTCTTCTCTGGCGCAGAAGCTGCATCCACGAACGACAGCGACAGCAGCCTCTGGGGTATCGCGCACGCGTCGATGGGATCAGCAGGCGGCCCGAGCCCAATGTACAACGGCGGCCCAGGCAGCCCGCCACCAAGCTGGACGTCTACATTGGGAGATACCGTAAGGCAAATCGACAATAAGCTCAAGGTGCGCGCATCATTATTCGTTCCGTCCCATTCTGACTTCCATCTTATCTGTCACAATCCCTCCAGAAATTGATCGCAGTACTGTTGAAGGAGCTTGACGACTGTGCGCGCGCAGGGATCAAGGATGAGTTGGCATCATTAGATCCTCTTCTGCGACACGTCTCAGTCGCGGAGGAGCATAGGGACACGTTTGAGTATGATTGAGCTTCGCACTGCTGAAGCTTCTTGTTCATTGCTCTCTTTTACTCATCGGACGCAGAGTCAGCGTGTATAACTTTATAGCGCTATCTAATGGTGTATTCTGCTGTACTACCTAATAATGTTATGGACCCATACTTCGCTCATGGCTTTGTCCGTTGAATCGGGAGATAGCATCAGGACAAAAGGAGCACAAACGAGCAAGGGAGGAGCACGCCGCAGCGAGAGGGGATTGAGAGGGAGACAAGGGCGGTACCGTGACAGAGAAGGCGTCCAGAAGCTCATTGTGGTCGCTAGCGCCCGTTGTCGAACAATCAATTGCACCCGCTCGCCACAACCTTTCTCCTTCAAATTTCCTTCGCGGTCGTTGCCTTTCAAGTGCACAGTGATACACACCTGAAGCGATGGAGACGAGGGGAGGCGTAGGTCATAGACAGCTCAAAGACGTGGTGAATAGCGAGGACGACATAGAAACGGATACAGAGCAGACTGTCAGAAAGGACTAGAATGAGTCATGATAACGATTGATCGAGTGCCGATTCGCTTATAAACGATCAACCAGTTGGAGCGGAGTTTCAAAAGCCTCAGTATATAACACCTGGGGTCACGTCCAGTTCCCCCTCTTGCTCCCCGACTGCATTTTCCCACGGTTTGATTTTCCACTTGGCACTCGACAACCACGATGTCTTTCGCCCTCCCTACTCGCCAGGTCACCTTTGGTCGATCTGCTCATGTCCCAACGCAGACTCAGCAGTATCAGCAAGGTCATCCTCAGCAACATGCGCAGTCCCAGCAACCTCAGGCCGCCAATGGTCTAGCTCTCCCGTACCCTTCCAACCCTTACCTCCCAGGACCAACCGGTCTTGCGCTTCCAGGGCCCGTACCCGCCTACTCCTCTCAACCACAAACGATCGCGCAACCTGCTCAGTCTCAGCAGCAGCAACAGTCGCAATCCCAGTCGCAATCACCTACGGCTGCTGGTGTCCCTCAAGCGAGTGTCGCTGGCCCGTCATCACCACCCTCCACCATCCCTGCTACCCCTGCGCCGCTCACGCTCGAGCAGCAACATATCACTGCCGTCGAGGGTATAGTGCCTACCCTTCAAAACATCGTGGCGACGGTGAACTTGGATTGTCGATTGGACTTGAAGACGATTGCGCTGCACGCAAGGAATGCCGAGTACAATCCAAAGGTTGGTTCATCATGCTCCTGATATGTAGCCGTCGGACTTCCCTCCGTCGTGCTCTTTCTAGCGTTTCGCTGCGGTCATCATGCGTATCCGTGACCCTAAGACCACCGCGCTCATATTCGCGTCGGGCAAAATGGTCGTCACGGGTGCCAAGTCAGAAGATGACTCCCGTTTGGCGTCGCGCAAGTATGCGCGCATCGTACAGAAACTCGGCTTCGATGCCAAGTTCTCTGAGTTCAAGATTCAGAACATTGTCGGATCGTGTGACGTCAAGTTCCCCATTCGTCTTGAGGGATTGGCATACAGCCACGGCCAGTTCAGCTCATACGAACCTGAAGTACGTTGATATATCAGCTGAATAATGCGCCGTCGTTGACAATATTTCTGCAGCTGTTCCCTGGCCTGATCTACCGCATGATAAAGCCTAAAGTCGTCCTTCTCATATTTGTCTCTGGGAAGATCGTATTGACTGGTGCAAAGGTAACGTATCATCGTCCTTTTCTGATCGACCTATCTCTTCTCCATCAGGAGACGTACATTCCTTGATGGTGTTGTTCTCGTTTGCTAACGTCGCACTGCTACTGGCCGTTCAGGTCCGTGAAGAGATCTACACTGCGTTTAATACGATCTACACTGTGCTTGTCGAATTCCGCAAGCCGTGATCGTACCCCACGACGTCGACGACGTTGTTGCGCCTCTCCACGCCACCCGTGGTTTGTTTCCTCGATCTTGTTGCCCAAGGGTGCGACAAGTTGTGGGTTGGCGATGGGGGCCGGGGGCGCAGCTGTTGAAAATCATGGACAACCCTCTGAGGCTGATGCGCGTATAACCCTCTCACGTTCACTTCGACGCAGACTAGCATATGACCCTCTTACTCACATACATAGTGACTCTATTATTGATCTCCGTTGTAGCAATTTGTACCCATACATCCGCACATGACTCTTCATGCAATACAAAATATCATTATACGCTTGCAACCTTCATTGGCTGTGTAAGTGCATGGTACATATGTATATGAGGATTTCGCCATTCAAAAGAGTACTAGTCAGTGAAAGTGATTTGGCGAAGTCTCTGATCTGAGATAAAACCTTTTGAGAAAGATCACGCTGACCCAAGTCTACTTCTGAGGTTTTCGAGTCAGCGTCGCTGGCGTCCATATACCTCCAGACCCCTACCACCATGTCCGCTGAGCCAGCACGAGAGACGTCAACTGTCCCACCACATCCTGAACAGGTCGACGCACCTGCCGTCAAGCCCTCCACCACCGACGCTCATGGGCAAGTTGTTACTCCCTGGGACGTTCAGGGTGGGGTCTCGGAGGACGGCAAGCAGCTCGCGATCGACTACGACAAGCTCATCGACCAGTTTGGCACCCGGCGAATCGACACAGCAATGCTGGAGCGGTTCGAGCGATTGACGGGGCACAAGCCGCACGTCTTTCTTAGGAGGGGGATGTTCTTCTCGCATCGGGACTTCGACAAGATCCTGGACCGGTATGAGCAGGGGAAGCCATTCTTCTTGTATACGGGACGGGGGCCTAGCAGTGATAGTATGCATCTGGGGCACATGGTCCCGTTCGTCTTCACTAAGTGAGTACGCTCGTGATGTCTGTCAAGGGATGTCGGGCGTTGTGCTGAGTGTGGTGGTGGGAGGTGGCTGCAGGAGGTTTTTGATGTGCCTTTGGTCGTTCAGCTGACGGATGACGAGAAGTTCCTGTTCAAACACGAGCTGAAGGTTGAGCAGACGTATGAATTCGCGAAGAGGAACGCGAGGGATATCATCGCGGTCGGATTCAAGCTCGACAAGACGTTCATTTTCAGTGACTATGACTTTGTCGGAGGAGCCTTTTATCGCAATGTGTCCAAGATCTCCCGGCAGATTACTATCAACCAGGCAAAGGCAACATTTGGGTTCAACGACTCGTGAGTATCTTGTTTGTTGCATCGGCGACTCTTCCACCTCTCTGTCTCCCCCATTTCGAAGCTAACAAGGCTCTCTCCGCATACAGAGATAACATTGGAAAGATCCACTTTGCGTCCATACAAGCGGCCCCCTCCTTTTCCAACACCTTCCCGCAGATATTTGGCACACAGTCCAACATCCCCTGCCTCATCCCCTGCGCGATCGACCAGGACCCGTACTTCCGCCTGACACGCGACGTCGCCGTGAAGCTCAAGTACCCGAAGCCCGCGCTGATCCACGCCAAGTTCTTCCCGGCGCTGCAGGGCCCGCAGACGAAGATGAGCGCGTCGGACGTGAACTCAAGCATTTACATGAACGACACCCCGGCGCAGATCAAGAGCAAGATTAACAAGCATGGCTTCTCGGGCGGGCAGGAGACCGTCGAGGAGCACAGGCGGCTCGGCGGGAATCCCGATGTGGATGTTGCGTATCAATACCTCGGGTTCTTCATGGATGACGACGAGGAGTGGAAGAATATGGGCGACGTACGTCTGAGAGTTTCACTCCGTGATTGAACAGGAACTGATGAGACCCATGTGGTGCAAATATAGGAGTACCGTGCAGGGCGTCTGCTCACGGGCGAGCTGAAAGCGAAATGCATCAAGGTGCTGCAGGATTTCGTTAAGGAGTTCCAAGACGTACGTGATCCAGTCATCACTCCTTTGCTCCGTCGCTGACTGGGCTCGCTATCTAGTCAAAAGCGAAGGTCACAGAGGATGTCATCAAGGCCTTCATGGACGGCAGCCGCCAGATCGTACCCACATTTGGGAAGAGCAAGTCTACACAGGCAAGGTCAGACAGCGCAGGGGCGCCACCGCCAACAACACAGTGATGACAGTGTTTCGTGCATCAGGGCACCTTTGGGAAGAAGACTATCTAACTTGTTGTAGACCTAGACCTGTGTACAAGTCGTGTGGGCTGTAGCCTATGTGTATCATCCGAACACACTGCTATGTCAGTCTGTGAGTAGAGGGAAGCACGCGCAATCTTGACGCAGTCAATACTTCCAGCTCGTGTTTACATCCCATGCGCTCTTTTCCACACCCTTCCCGGCAACCCCAGGAGCCCCCCACGTCTGCATGCCTCCTCCAGCAATTCTACGTTGACGTCCACACTGACTGCCCCGGTGATCTCGACTGCAACGCCCCTAGGACGCGTCGGGTCGAACGTCACCCCGATCTCGATGAGGCCGGAGATGCGCGGTCGTTCGGGGGTTGTCATCGTGATGCGCGCACGTCGTGAGGAGCCCATGTCCATGTCCGTGTCTGCGAAGAGGTTGTCTGCCAGTGGCGGAGGCGGGGGCGGCGGAAGGTGGATGTTCACCGGGATACTGTGTGGTTGCACGAAACCTGCGTATGATAAGCTAATGTGAGCCCACGGGGATGCACGATTCATGAAGAAGGGACAGATATACCGTTGAGCACCGCTTGGAGGTCGTCGTCGGTGACGGTGGTGTCATCCTGTTGTTCTGGGGATGTGTGGGCGTGGAGGCCTTCGGGGATCCATTGACAGCTAGTTAGAATCTCGTTCAGCCAGCACTGGTCCCGTACAATCTGGTAAATCACACATGAGAACACGTGCTTCGGTCGGGCGATAGGACAAAAGCATACCTCCAGGATGCTCCATACCTCTTTGAGTGTACGGACGGGGACGGCCTCCAGGACAAAGCCAGGTTCGTCAGGGGTGTTGAGCCGTAGCTTCAGAGGTGGGTGTAGGGAAGTGGGACTCGTCTGGTTGTGGTGCAGCGTGAGCGTCCGCAAAAATGGCAGAATGGGGCCGGAGACCTACATAAAGCGCGGTGTATCGCTCGGGCGAGAGGGGAGATTGTGCATTGAGCTACATCACGAAGATTTAGCCCACGCTCTCCTGCTCCGCTGAGCAGCTCGAGCCCGGCGAGCGAGCACACTCACCAGCATGTCCACCCAGCTCCCACTCCCGAACGACATCATCGACATCTCAGACATGCTCTCGGCCCCGAACGGGTTCAGCACGAACTCGATCTCGCGCATGCGCGACTGGCTCATCACCACCCCGGGGTACTCGCCGCCCTCGGTGAAGTCGAGGATCCAGCTATACTGTTGCCCTTGCAGCGCCTGCACCTCGCGCGCCCCAGGGAAGATGAAGTCGATCCGCTCGGCGTCGGGGACGATCGAGTAGGACGGGCGTGGGTCGATCTCCGGGATTGGTGATGAGTCGGCGTGTGAGGAGGTTGGGGAGAGGACAACGGTGGCGAAGGTGGTACCTGGGAGGCGTGGGTGGGTCTTGAGGGAATCGCGGATGTGCCGGAGCGGGATGTCGAGAGTTGGGAGATGGGGCAGTGTCGGGGAGAATACTGAAGGGGACGTCCGTAGGAGTTTCAGGTAGGCAAGGGGAGACAAGTAGGTCAGGAAAGAAATCGATGGTGTTGTGAGGTATGGGAGTGGAAGTGCGTGTGCGCGCATCAGGAAGACGTCGAGAGGTGGAGCGGCGGCTCCCCTTTCTGACCTGTAGACAAGTCAGTGGTAGCACGAGATGGAAGTAACGCGTAACGACTCGCTGCAAGATGGCCTTTGCTTCCTTGCTGGCAAGCGCCTCAATCTCGACGGCCATTCTGTCGATGACAGTGAACCACCGAAGACCTCCGTCGCCCTCGCTCAAGGCGAGGTGATCCAGCTTCATGAGGTATGATAAGTGATCGGATAGCATATTTCCCAGCCGTGCCGCCTCGACACTATCCCGTTCGGCGTCGTCCTTCTGTACTTCCTTGAGGAAAGCGCGGATAGCGCCTGCAAGAAAGCCGTCCATAGATATCGAATTGCCGGATGAAGAGTCCGCAGTGCTGTTTGGGATAGCATACGCGGTTTTGAGAGTCGCGACATCGATAGTCGGTTTCACAGGATTCGTGCGATCGACCACGAAGTCGATATCCACGACAATCACCTTCCCCCCGAGCACGACGGTGATTCGGCCATCACGTTCGGGCTCGTTGAAAGCCTCCATTCCCGCGAACGTTCCCCATTCCAGGAGTCGCTTCAGAAACCATTCAATAGTACGCGTTCTCTCGAGCGGGATGTCCTCCCCGAAAGTAGTGCCGATGCGTTTTCTGAGTGAAGTCACGATATGCTGCGCGTTCTGGTCTGACTAGATTGACCACAGCGACCTTGGACGTCAGCGACGTGTAAGGAAAAGACAGGAAAATTAAACCAACCTGCTGTACTGTGTGTAAGATCGAGGCGTGTTCTCTGTACAGAGACAGAAGTTTTGGGTTCGAGAGGGGTAGTGAAAGATGGGCATTGAGCGATAATGCTGCCTGATGGGTCGTCTCGAGAATCCGTCTCAGGGTAGTGACGGTATCTTCAGGTGAGGACGCAAATGAATGCAATCCACTAGATGACAGTACTTCTGGGGAAGTGAATGGCTGAAGGGCGGAGAGAATGGTTGGAGGGAGAGCCTGAACGTTCTTGCCGGATGAGTCCGTAGAGGGCCCCGAGACGGTCATCCTCGCTTGCGCTCCAGGTTCCGAGTGCCGCTCAATGAACTATGAAGTACGTTTTATTCCTTTTGACAGTGCCTTCTGGGAAGTCGCTGCAACCCAGTCTCGTCAATATATGGAGTTATCGCGGCCATGGACACTTACCTATGGCAAACCTTCCGAAGTCGCGATTCGAGTATGGTTACCTACAGTTGGTTACTATCTCCATAGCTCCAAGGTAATGGTATTTAGTTCGATCTTACAGCCAGAAGCCCAGCTTGTTTGGAAAGAGCTAACGTCCCAGGCGAATTGAATGTTATACGGTCACTGCAGGCCGATTCGGAGTAGGCACTTATGAGAATGAAAAAGCTGTCAGATACAAGGAAATCGCTGAGTTTCGGTAACGCTTCCTATAGCACTTCGCACCGCCAAAGTCATAATTAGGTTTTGCAAGTCGAATGTACTATCTTACCACTTGTCTGAGTTCTGCTGCCTTACTTGGCAGTGGGGGCAGTGGTTGACTTGCTAAGCGTAAGCGCTTCTGTTCATCGGAGATAAGATAATGGCCAAGAAATAGTGCCAAGTACTATGATACTGCCAGGGAAATACCTCCACCACAACCGCCTTGTCCCACCATCATTCCGCAAGACCGTGACTGCTTGCAGTCTTCAGCCTTAGTAGGCCATCCCATGCCGCTCAGTTACTCGCTCGGCGAGTGCATGTACACCTGCGACGCTTAAGCGACACTCACACATGCAGGACCTCGTGATCAGATCATGTGCCGAACCGAATTGCCTACCCACTAGCTGACCCGAGAGGCGGACTCGTTGTTCATCAGAAACATACATACCCCAAACCTTCCGTCATACAACAGCGCATCAGCAGTCCAAGCTGCCCAACGGAGTCGTCTCGTTCACGGATGTCATGAGACGCCAAGATGAGGGCGGACCGATGGAGAGGATCCACATTGTGCTCAGGTGTGGTTCAGGCGCATCACTCACAACCATGCACTGACCCTTTCACGACCGTCTTCAGCCCTCACTGTGGCACTTTAAAGGCGGTAGACCGTGCCGGTGTCGGCCAATTCTGAGCGTCATCTTGCTGAGACACTTGTCACGAGTTGATCCAAGAACGCAGCGAGTTCGGCTTCGCTGTCGAACACAGTGCCTGCACACTCGACGGCAGCATATATAACTCCTCATGGCCACCACAAACACCCCGACGCTAACGCGCCTCCGAGCATCTGCTTCATATCATGCTGTTGCTAGTCTCCGTTGCTCTTGCGCTTTCCACTGGCCAGACCCTAGCAGCTGCGACGGGTCTCTCTGCCGCACCCAAGGAGCTGTTCTCGCCCCTTGTAGCTCAGAAGGTGTTGAAGACAGCCCTTGGGTTCCCAAGTCCACCGAAGTACCCGTCCATAACGGACCGCGTGCAAGGGAAGTGGACCTGGTATGACACTGATTACTGGACAACGGGTTTCTTCCCTGCGACTCTGTATGCCATGCACGAACGCACCAAGCTCTGTCCCTCCGATGTCGGTGACGCGGCACAATGGCTCGAGCTCGGACGAAGCTGGTTAACAGGGGAGATCCCTCTTACGGTCCACAACGGTGTCGGACACGACGTTGGCTTCCTCAGCTTCCCATTCCTGGATGAGCTTACCGTGTTCGTCAAACATCTTTCGCGTGTTCTCGGATCATACTTATTCCGTCTATCCACAGAAACCCGAATAACGAGACCGCAGTTGAGGTTGTGGAAGCTTTCACAGATCTTCTTGCTGCTAGATACAACCCCGTCGTGGGCTGTACTCGCAGCTGGGACACCGCCGATCCCACCGAATTCGAGGTACCGTGGCCGAGCTCCCCGAATCTGCGTATCTTCGGAGAACTTACGTTGGAGTCGCACCTTAGGTCATCATCGACAATATGATGAACCTCGAGGTACATGACTATTTGGAAATCACCTTAGGTCATCATCGACAACATGATGAACCTCGAGGTGCATGACTATTTGGAAACTTAGACCAGCCCGAGCGTATCTCACACGTATTCACAGATCTTCTTCGCAGTCGAGAAGCTCACTGGGAACCACACGCTACGGGAGATGGCTATATCTCATGCGGATAAGACGATGGAATACCACATTCGTCCCGACGGTCTGTCATTTTGCATATAAGTGATGCCTGCTCATTCTCACAGATCTATCAGGCGGTTCCTTCCACGTGGTCGTTTACAACGGAACTACGGGGAATGTCATCGCCCGGCATACAGCGCAAGGATACGCCGATAACAGGTAATGCAATCGAAGTCTCGAAGTCTCGAAGTCTATAATTAAACGAGGTGTGGATCGTCTGACTGACTGGTTGTACTACAGCACATGGAGCCGAGGCCAAGCTTGGGGCATGTACGGCTTCGCCAACAGTAAGTGCCTCCGTGTTCTCCAAAAGAGAAAATTGCTGATGTCCTGATGTTCGCGACTAGTGTACAAGCACACGAAGAAATTCGCTTACCTCCAGACCGCGCGTCGCATGACGAAGTACTTTGTCGACAATCTGCCTTCCGATGGTATCGTCCCCTGGGACTTCAATGCCCCGCTTGTCCCAGCGCCGCGTCCGGCAGACTCCTCTGCCGCGATGCTTGCGGTTAACGCCCTGCTGCTCCTCGCTGACCAAGAGAAGTCTGTGTGGAACCTCGCGAGCTCGGCGTATTACACGAAGGTTGCGCTCCAGGTCAGTCTGCGTCGTGTGTTGGAAGAGGGTGTCTCATGCCCGCGTGCGTGTGCAGATTTTGAGCGATAATACAAAGTTGGCGTGGTCGCCGTCGTGGGAGAGCTTGTTGTCGAATGGCACGGTGAACAACCCGGCGGGGAGCAACCTCACCGGGATTGTATACGGTGCGTACATGGAATTTCGGCGTCTTTGTGAGATGGGTGTTGATTTGTGCTTGTCGTGCAGGCGACTACTACTTCGTTAAAGCCGGGAACGAGCTCGTGTCTCGAGGCCTCGCGAACTGCTAACCGAGATGACGACTAACATGACCCGCACGTATGTATGTATTAGCATCAATGGACTGTTATTGACGACGATGCGTTGATATACACTTCCCTGCACCGTTGGTTGTGATGATATAGACCAAGCATTCCTCTAAAACCTGAGATCCCAGCAGTTTCAGTTTCGTACCAATACCCTCCACTTGTGGAGGGGTATGCTCCGAACCTAGAATTCCCATACTAGCGCGTATAACTGTGCACTGGTCACAATGACATCTTCCTCCTTACCCTTCTTGGCCTTTTTCTTCCGAAACGCTGGGGTTGTATCCTCTAGTTTATTGCCAGTTTGCGCACTCGGGGGAGCCACTGCAATTCGAAGACCCAGAAGTGAGCGGAGGACGCCTCCCGCACTGTGAGGCATGTCGCCAAGCACAACTCGCTCTATGGTCTCAGGAAGAGTCGCTTGCACAGCGGGGTCGTCGTAATGCTGGGATAGGTAGGAGACCGCGTGCTCTCGCAAGCGATCATATCTA
This sequence comes from Lignosus rhinocerotis TM02, assembly GCA_000743315.1. NCBI lineage: Eukaryota > Fungi > Basidiomycota > Agaricomycetes > Polyporales > Polyporaceae > Lignosus > Lignosus rhinocerus. Next base: position 126,061 of record AXZM01000242.1, on the reverse strand, counting down.
GCAACACGGGTCAGCGGAGAGCTTCGATGCATCCTACCGCTGTGGAGTGTATGGAGGTTTCACCTTGCGAAGAGACTAGAGAATGCCTCTTCTACGATGTTCTTCGGATTAAGCCGTGATATAATCTCATCGTGAGGGACTTTCTGCAGCTCTTGGATGCCGTACTATCCCAATGTAGTTAATGCAAATACCAGTGGGAGCATCCGAACAAACAGACACGTACCGATTCTGCAAGCCGATACATTGACTTGGGCGAACACGGCGGAGCGCCGTCGGACGTGGTCAGCAGCGCGAACTCCCTCTTAGCCCCGCCTTCCGAGCGGAGGGAGGGGAAGTTGACTTTGCCGGTGTACAAGTAGAAAATGCATGCCTTGAGACTGGTATGCCAGACATTCTGAGTATCCTGCAAGATGGGCTCGGTGATAGGGACATACGTTCTATGTGCAATGCTTGGAATGAGGATCAGGTGATGCTTTGAGCCCAGGATTGGGTTGGACTCAAGGTTAGGCTCTCCTGATTTGTTCCCATTTTCGTCCTTGGACTTGCCCTGCGCACAGGAATCATTGCCAGCGGAGGAAGGGCCTGCGGTAGGCGGAGGCCCTTCTAACTTCGGCGCTTCTAACTTTCTCGAACTCGTCGAGATCACTACCCGTCTCGTAGTCGTACTGGTCCGGAGGAAGGGCCTGCGGTAGGTGGAGGCCTTCGGCGCTTCTAACTTCTCGAACTCGTCGAGGTCACTAACCGTCTCGTACTCGTACTCGTACTGGTTCTCGACCGCACACTGGCGAATGGGGTTCAAGTTTCTTGCGACAGTTTCGGAAAAGCCTGATGTCAGGACTGGCGAAGTAACATCAAAGACATGATCTTGAGTTTTATATAGAGTCGTGAAGCAAAGAGTATCGCGCACGCTTGGCAAAATGGTCGGTATCCTTGAGAATCGACCCGATGGCGATGATGGGTTGAGGATGATCAATCATGACCGAACCGTCGGGAAAGAGTCTGCGTCGGGTGAACGCATAGAGATGGACGTCGCGGAACTCTTGAAGGAGCAAGGACTCCTTTAGAGCCCTTTCCGCTGGGGTTAAAGATGTCATCGTTTTGGGATTCACGGCGGGGACTCGGAGTCTCGACAGATTGCCAACAGACAGGCAATTGTCGAGTCGGAGCGTCGCCCGCTCTCTTGTAGCCAGTCGGAGTCTCTTGTAGTCGGAGATTCGTAGAAACCCTAGGAGCATGAGCTTGTTAGATAGCCTAGAACTTAGTGAGCATGTATTCCATATTACTCGCATTGATTGATAGCTACAGGTTGTTGAGTGACCTCAGAATTGCTAAGGGTTAAGCTAAGTCATTGATGTGCAATCGCGTGTACACAGGCAGAGAATGTGACGCCAGCTTGTATCTCATGACCGTCAAACGTTTCGCAGTGGTGATGCTGCGGTAGGCATTCATGAGTCTTGATGACAATCATGCTCAGTACTAGGAGTAATAGGCGCTGAATAGATCAGTCGGTACCTTGAATCGAATCCTGTTCACAAATTGGGCTAAGATGTATCATGTCATAACGAGTTCCTATACCGCCTGCTTGGAATAGGATAATATTTACAGATATACAGGAACCTTGATGGATGGCAGACTCATATACTGAGAGGAGCACTATTCGTCGTCGGGTTGTAACGTCCCATTCATGGTACATCCTGAAATACTTCATCTCAATCGTTGAGGACTGAGCCTGGTCATAGGACTGACGGGCTGCGGGGGAGCGGTGTAGTAGCCGGTAGGTGAAATAGACAAGTTCAGGCCGGGCCGTTTAGCACGCGCGTTCAGGTGGGTGCTCAATGGCGGAGGAATCGGAGGGGTGGGTGGTCTCTTTGCACGTTGCAACGCCGAAGACCGACCCCACAGATGTCGTGTCCATCGTGGTTTGGTTGGTGGAGATAGCCGCCATGACGATTGTGACTGAGTAGGGGGCACGGGCTCCGTCACCTTGCAATAGTCTTCTGTGCTTTCGTCTATCGAGTTAGCTGGCAGGGAGGACGATGACGCAGCCCAAAGAGGCATCGATAAAGGAGGGCATATAGGCAAGGGACGTAGTGGAGATGTTCGGGGAGGTCGTGGCTGGGGCGAGATCGACGACGACATGGCGAGACGGACGCCGAGCAGCGACCGTAGGATGCCATCGGCGTGTGGGAGTTCCCCCCTCATGATCTTGTCGATGGCGTCTGACAATCCCTCCTGTACTCGTTTGTTGGAGCAAGTGTGCACGATGCGAGATACTGCATGCTCCCGTAGGCGATCATATCTGTGAAAGCATGAGAGAAGTAGTCAAGATGGGGGGATGTGACATCGTACCGGGCAAAAAAGCTTGAGAATGACTCCTGGACAAGATTGTCTGGTCTCAAACGGAGAACAATCGCGTCGAACGCACGCTCTTGCAGCTCAGTCATACCGTACTATCTCACGACAGGCCGCGCTTGTCAGATCATGATAGGTGGACCCGAACACTCAGAGCTACGCACATATTCCGCAAGTCGATACATGGATTTCGGCGAGCATGCAGGCGCTGCGTCATCCGTTGCAAGCAGTGCAGACCGCTTCTGTGCGGCCTCCTCTGTCGTGAGCGGGAGGAAATTGGTTCTGCCGGTGTAGAGGTAGAAGATGCATGCCTGAAGTCTAACATAGGAAATCATGATTTGAGTGTCACACTACCCAGACGAAGAGGAGCTCACGTTCGATGCGCCACACTTGGAATCAGAATGTGGTGACGCTTCGGGCTCACCTCAGGTGCTGCAGTGTCTGAGGTATCAGCCTTTCCCTTGCCTTTGCGCCGGCTGGATGAAGAACCTGCGATGGGTGAGCGGGTATCATCAAGCTCCTCAAACTCGTCGAGATCGCTGTCGGACTCGTAGTCATACTCGGATTCGTGAGCATATTGTGGGATTGCACTGGAGGACGTTGCCCTAGCTTCCGCGAATCCAGAGGTGAGCACTGAGGGAATCTAAACACCGTACCTACGAGAAGGTTCGGGCGAGTCACTCACGCTTAGAGAAGTGCTCGGTCTCTTTGAGTACCGATCCAATGGCGACGATGGGCAAGGGGTTGTCAATAACGACGGACCCGTCTGTGTAAATAGTTCGCCGAGAGAAGGCATACAGGTAAACGTCGCCAGGAAACTCTGTGGGACTCAAGGACTTCTTCAGAGCCTTCTCTATCGGGGACAGAGGGTTGGAGTCGCTGTAGTCCATGGCAATTGAGAGAAAGAAATGGGTGGTTTGAGCAGCCACGAATGTGACATTTGTATGAGAACACCATGTGGTGCCGGTGGATCGTTCGAGTGAGGCAGACGTGTGGCATGAATCTTACTCATTACTTGAGGCACTCGAGGTGCACCTGGTCCGCTGCGAGGTGGTGTGATCGGGGCGGCGCGAAGCTACTGCCACTGTGCACTACTACTTCGCTGAGCAAACTGCCAGACTCATGGTATTAAGTAGTATGTAGCGGGTAAAGAGTTGGAATTCAGCGAGCGAGCGCTTGCTCGCCGGCACTCTCCGAAATTTACAATTTTCGGTACTGTCTTGTAGCCAATCCATTTGCCTCCGACGATCTATACAAGACAACCCGGAATTTCACTCTTCCTCCTTGCTCTGATGATGGCCATAGTAGTTGCTCCAATAAAAGTGTGTCGCGAACTATCATGCATCTCGAAGCGCTCAGATCCAGAACATGAGTACCCAACTATATTCATAGAACTCAGAGTGAGTCCCCTGCCACCAAGGAACATCTCGTTCATCTCATTGGAAAGAGTACGCTAGCTGGTTGCTAAGTGAGCTCAGTGTGTGGATATTTCTGAGAGTTGCTTATGATGCTTTGAGTGGTAACATCTGCAATAGAGCGTATTTATACTGAACTGTGAAAGAACAGGTTGGAGCTTGCTGGCGATCAAATCTTCGAAGCTAGATACAGCGTCCAATCCCATTCCCTGAAATCTGAGATCGGGCCCTGGCTAGCCAACAACGGCGGTTCTATGTATGTACTATGTACAGATCAGGTTCACCTTCACAGAGCGTGGTTGCTAGAGTACACTTGTGTCAAGAGTGGAGACGGGTGTTGTGGTTCGCATTGGTCGAAAACGAGCAAATCGCCCGAAGTCCGTTAGTCAGTACTCCAGCACATATGTATCCTGACGGTCTACTATTCAGGAGGGTCAATAATCCAGCTTTACTGGCCCTCGATGAAACGTTTCATGCATTATACAGACCCACGACGGGCCCGAGGCCATTTTGAGCTACGCTCTCAGAGCAACATGCCGGGAAGGTTGGCATATCCATTCTAGAACAACTAGGACTTGGCTCCTCGTTTACTCTTCCTTCTGCCCGTAGAGTCGCTGGGTACCATCTCCTCCTCCCCAGCACTTGGTTCAGGGACCACGGTTCGGATGGAGCTCGCACAGGGAACGTCCAGTTGGTTACTCTGCGTCCGCGCTCCTGGAAGGGGAACGGTCAACGTCCCCCAGATGTCAGACTTCTGTGCAACACCCCAAGAGCGAAAAGGGGAGGGAGAAGCAGGCTCTGACGCTATTGGTATCGATGTCTTGGCCAAAGGAGCGACCACAGCAATTCGAAGGCCAAGGAGGGAGAGAAGCACACCGCCGGCATGAGGCATGTCACCCAACACAGCCCTTTCTATGGTTGCTGGAAGTCCTTGCTGTACCGCGGGTTCCGAGTAGTGCCGGGACAGGAATGAGACGGCGTGCTCCCGCAGCCGGTCGTATCTGGGCGAGACGAAACGTTGGTGGTTGGAACGGATCGAACGCCCCCCGCGGAACTCGTACCTTGCGAAAAAGCTAGAGAACGCCTCTTTCACGATGTTCTCCGGCTTTAGACGTGAGGTTATCTCCTTATACGCGAGGTCTTGCAGCTCGCTGATACCATACTGTGTGAGGTTTTCATTCATACTTGGCTTTGATACAGGGGAACAAAAACTGGACAATACTAACTGATTCCGCTAGCCGATACATAGACTTTGGGGAGCAGGCAGGGGCTGCGTCGGATGTAGTTAACAAAGCAAACCGCCTCTTGGCAGCGCCTTCGGAAGTGAGGGGGAGAAAGTTGATTTTGCCAGTGTATAGATAAAAGATGCACGCCTTCAAGCTACCATAGCGTGCCACAGTGTTCAACAGTATGTGAGTTGATCCCTGCCAGAAATCGATGAACTCACGTTCGGTGGGCGATGCTTGGAATGAGAATTTCATGATGTTTTTCCACCTGCTGAGCATCTTTCGAAAAGTCGCTGATAGAATTAAGTTGTTTCGGGCTGTCTTCTTTAGCCTTGCCTTCGAGAATAGACGACGAGCCCGCGGTTGGCGGAAGCGCGCTCAGGCTGCAGTCTTCATACTCAGATTCGTCCAGATCACTGTCCGTCTCGTAGTCGTACTCTGATTCAAGAGCGCATTGTCGGATGGTGCCTGTCACATCAGAGCCTCGGTTGGCTTCAGAGAAGCCCGAGCTCAACACTAAGTATAACTATCGTGAGACCAAGCACCAGATCCTGCAGCTGGAACGCAGAGTCAACCCACACTTGGAGAAATGGTCAGTATTCTTGAGGATGGAACCGATGGCGATGACGGCCTGAGGATAATCAATCCTGATAGAGCCGTCGGAGAAGGTTCTTTTCCGAGTGAAAGCGTAAAGGTGAACATCGCGAAACTCCCCAGGAAGCAATGACTCTTTGAGAGCCCTCTCCGCCGGAGATAGAGACGCGGGCCCGGGAGCCTTGGGTTTGGCGGTCATGATGGGAGTCGACTGAAGTGGACACCGATGAAGTCTTCCCTGTGCATGAGCTCTCATTTATACAACGTACAGTCGCTCTCGGCGGAAGCATGAACTCCTTATAATCTACCTCAAGGCAGACACGCACCAGTGCTTCTCTGACCATCGATTACGTAGCTAGGGAATGTGTCGTGTCTCCAGGCAATCATTTCCCTGCGCTGTCGGAGAGAATCTGCATTCTATCGCGAAACGGGGGTTAGTCGGATGCAGTGTGACAACACTAGGTACAAGGGCAATCGAGGAGGATCACTTTAGGTCAAGGACGAGCAGAGTGAGCCCTGTGGGAGTCGTGTGAATGGTCGATATCTTGTGATAAGACATGGCTGATTACACTGCACTATGTTCTTCATCAAGTCGACACAGGGATTGCAGTGAGGATAATAGGCTGAGAACCGATACTTTGGCTGAGAGAAGCCAAAGCCGTATATTCCTTGTAAGATCGGTGATATTATCCCGTTCAACCTGGCAAGGAAACAATTCTTGAGAACATGTATCCGACAGGAGGAACGCGTGAGACTCATGGGAGGATCAACCCCTCGACCATGTCACGGGCTTCACTCCTGCCCCTGCCCCTCACTCTCACCCACAACGCGTCGTGCGCGGGGGAGGGACGAGACTGGGGAGGCGTTCGCATTGTAACGGCTACCCAGGAACAGGCTGCTCCTCCTCATTGACCACTGAAGTCTTTCCTGGGTAGTTTGCGGCGCTCTTGTACGGGGAGACATTGGGGGTGAAGGTGTCGCTCGGTCCAACACTGATGTAGGCGATGTCGGAGGATGAGTTGACATAGACACGAGGGCTGGCGCCTTTGAGATGGATTGCCGTGGGGATATACGACTCCTAGTCGGAGGCGCTGAGGGTGTTACACGGACGGGTTCGTCAAATGGTGATTGCGCCTGCGCAGGAGCTTGCACTGATGGGATGGGTGGAGGGGGCGTATTCTCAAGGACTCGTACAGGATCATCTGCAGGCTGTGGAATAGCCGCTACATGCAATGGTGCAGGATTCGCCAGAGGTTCTAAGGGCTGGGGCACTGTGTCGATAACCGGTGCCAGTGGCAGCGGATCCATGAGTAACGGTACTGGAGAGTCTGGCAATGGTGCAGAGTCTAGATGTAATGGTTCAGGAGACTGAGGGGAACCCTCAGGGACAGGTGCAGCAGGATCCACAGCTGCTGCAGTTAACGGGGCTAAGGGGGTGATATCTTGCGCTTCCAATGCATTCTCCGGGCATGCGGACTGCACAGGAGGAGACTCCTTGACAATGACCGATGAGTCCATGGATGACGGCTTCGGTGATGATGAATGGGAACGGGGAATGCGGAGTCCAAGGAGCGAACAGAGGACACCGGCTGCATGAGGGAATTCCGCTTTGACGATCTTGTGGATGACTAGGGGAAGAGCATCTTCTACCAAACTACTCGAGCGACTGTGAGACAGGCGCGAAACCACCATTTCGCGAAGCCGCTCATGCCTAAAATGCAGGACGTCGTATCAAACTTCCTGAGAGTGCGCAAGATGAGACCGTCGTACCTTGCATAGAACGGAGAGAATGCCTCTTGGACAATATTATCGGGAGTCAGTTGTGCGGCAAGCTCGGCATAGGCGAGTTCTTGCATGTTCGCAATTCCGAACTGTACAAGTCCACTTGATTAGCACAGTCGGCTACGTTGTATGTTACTAGTAGAGGAGGATCACGTACTAGCTCCGCAAGTCGATACATTGATTTGGGAGAGCAAGCTGGAGCCAACGAGTCCGATGTATGGAGTGGTGCTAGTCGTCTCTTCGTCGCGTCCTTCGTCGTCATAGGCAGGAAATTGACCTTGCCTGTATACAGAAAAAAGATACAGGCTTTCAAGCTGTTACGGTGCAAGGTCAGTCCAGCATAGTCGCCGTCTATTCGGCCAGAAAAACTAACGTTCGGTGCGCAACGTTCGATATCAATATCGTCCGGCGAATGGCATCCCGACGAGCTTGCGTATCCCCAATATCCTGAAGAGGTCCAGCCCTCGGTTGAACATTGGGTTCAAACACCCCGTTAGGTATGGTCCTGTTGGCGCAGAGTGAGTCTTCATCTTCTTCTGCATTGTCCAGATCGCTGTCGGTCTCATAGTCATATTCCGATCCGTTCATATGGTCGGGTATCTTGGGTTCAACAAAGGCAGACGCCAGCACTGCATGAACCGGTCAATCCAATAAGTGCCCAAGTGAATCAAGATTTAGACACTGCTTACGCTTGGCAAAATATTGTGTTCCCTCCAAAATAGAACCAATTGCGATGATGGAACGGGGATGGGCAATAATGACGGAGCCATCTGGCAAGAGAGCCCGTCGGGTGTATGCATATAGCTGAATGTCGCAAATGTTAGCGGAATGCAAGGAGTCTCGCAGGGCCTTTTCCACCAGGTTGAGAGGGGCGGTCGAGGTTGGAAGAGAAGAGTTCATAGGGGATGCTGAACGGGTGTGTGTGTCGGGAAGGTTGACGATGTAGGGTGAAAGTGGATTGCATTGAAGAGCATTGAGGGCTGACTACAGGCGTTCGCCTCAATGCGAACACGTTGTTAGCATCCTAGACGTCTTTCGATATTAGTAGCACCACGCATTGTAACGCATAGAGTGGGGCCAATCTCGAAGAAGCACATCCATCCTACGGACGTTGGTCAGCCACACAGCACGAGCGATGAGATGTTCCTCACAAGATAATATTGCACACGGTGCGTGAGGACGTGTCAATTCACGACTTTCAGCACAGATGGCATGGACAGGACAAACTAGATACAGTGTATGAAGCGGATGGTAGGACAGTCTACAAAGTTTCAACGATGCAGACAATATGAACTGCGCCTGATACTTCCTGTGCACGACAGCAGCAGGTCAGTGACAGATGGCTTCGTTATTGACAACACGAGGTTGACGGCAATGAAACCTTCTACAGCATTCCGAAGTAAGCTGAATAGAGCATTAGGTACGGTGAGCTAATCGATGATCTGGGTATGAAGTCGAAGAGTAGACCTACTAATCATGTCTTACGTCCCACCCGATGTTGTGGACCCAGAACCTGCCGAGAAATTGAATATGCTAGGACTTATGCTAAGACTTGCAGGAACGAAGGAACCGAACGAGATTGAGCCAGAAGCTGCCGATTGGGGCGTATTCATTGCAGGAACGAAGGAACCGAAAGGGATTGAGCCAGAAGCTGCCTATTGGGGCGTATTCTGTCCGTACGGTGAGTCTTGACGCCAAATAAATGCTGCACTCGCACGCCTGCGCGGGGACGGTTCACGCGGCCTCGCGATGGGGGAAGTGACGTTGCGATGAGTAGCGAATGACGCAGCGGAGCCGGAAGCCGTTGTGGGGGTCCAGCCGGCAGACTGTGTTCCTATTCCTGTGCTACTCGGGGATCCTTGAACAGGTGGCCTTGCCTGGATGTTCTCCGCATATTCGGACGCCGACGAACCGACCCAAGGTTGAGGTTTGCGGAGGTCCAGCTTCTGCAGCTTAAGAAGCGCTTCGAGTGTTGGTGCAGAATTGGGAAACTCGCCCTTGACGAGCTTGGGGATGATGCGGCGCAGAGATTGCTGCACCGCTATGCTTCCATAGTGTTGCTTAATGATGCCCATGGCGCGCTCATGCAAAGATTCGTATCTCATGTACAAGTTCAACACTTGGAGGGTAAATGTGGTAATTGACGTACATGCAGCAGAAGCTCGAGAACGCCTCATCGACAACGTTCTCAATAGTAAGTCGTTGCATTATCGCGTGTAGAGCCCGCTCCTGCAATGCTTTCATGCCATACTAGTGAGAATATCAATTATTGCGCTAGAGACACTTGCATTGACTCACCGCGTCAGCGAGTCGATAGAGAAGACTTAGGCGAGCAGGCCGGGATTCCCAGCGAATTCCAGGTGCGAGAGACTTAGGCGAGCAGGCCGGAGTTCCCAGCGAATTCCAGGTGTGTAACTCGTAGTCTCGCTGCTCGATACCCTGGGGCTGGAGGGGAAGAAAGGTGATCTTCCCTGTGTACAGGAAAAACACAAGCGTGTGCAGCCTTGGTGGGAATCATTATAGATATATGAGTTGCTCTACGTGGTGAGCGTACTAACGTCCTGTGCGCAATGTTCGGTAACATGATTTCCTGGTAACTGGTGAATTGGGTTCCCTTCGAGTGTGCTGCTGCAACATTTGACGCGTTTGCAGGAGATCCGGGGGTCACTGTCGCACGATCATCATGTCTTTGGTCTTCCTCGTCAAGGTCACTGTCTGACTCATAATCGTATCCAGACTCCTGCGCTGACTGTCGCACGGGGCTAGGAAAATTGCTATCGACAGTAGGAGAGCCCTGGGATTCGGCGAAGCCAGATTCAAGAACTATAAAACCGCATTATGAGTGAACATTAGTGCCAGTCAAGACTTGATAGTCCTTACGATTTGCAAAGTACTCGGCCTCCTTCAAAAAGAACCTATCGCGATCACTGGCAAGGGACGGTCGATGACTATCACACCAGCCGGACTGGTAAGTCTTCGAGAGAAGGCGTATAGATAGACGTCGCGAACCCTGCCCGGACCCAGTGAGGCGGCTAGAGCCCTTTCAATGGGGGTGAAAGGTTCGCTCATGTTGGTGATAACTCCCAGGGAATTCGTTGAACGGGGCGGTTGGTGAAGTCCTCACTTATAGTATTGCCTATGCCAAAGCCATGTTTCCGCCGTTGGCCCTGAGGCGAGCACCTTTGTTGCACGGCCATTGTTGTTAACACAACGTTGTTCATGCAGTTGTCTTGGTATATTACAGCGGCAACCCGGCGCAATGAGAAAGTCACATAAAGAGTGATCCAGCATCGGATGTTCGGGCGTAACGTCGTTGGAAGACACAGATGCGAGTGCTGCAAAGGTCGCGCAGTAAGTTCAACTGAGCATTAATGACGGAGCGCCAGCTGCGGACTGTGCTGTGCTGTACAAGCGCTCATTGAACGACGCGCGTCTTTATGACCACACGCCAGTGGCCAGGCGTACTCATCGTTTCTCTTCTTTTCTTCATCACCCTCCGTCCTCATTCCTCTATCTTACAGCCATGGCAACCTCAGGTCTTGGCACAGAAGTTGTCAGTGTCGTAAACAAACTCCAAGACGTATTCTCCGCTGTCGGCTCCTCCGCGTCCCAAATAGACCTTCCGCAGATATGTGTGCTCGGAAGTCAGAGTAGCGGAAAGAGCAGTGTACTCGAGGTGCGTGGTTAGCCTGCCCAACTTGCGATCAACTTAAATATACCTTGACAATAGAACATTGTTGGCAGGGATTTCTTGCCCCGAGGAACGGGTATCGTGACTAGGCGACCATTGGTGAGTTTCGTAGATTGCATACAGCCAACTGGCATCTCCCTACCGGACACACTTCTCGTTGCCCTGCATTGTATCTTGTGTCACCTCCAACAAGTATTGGGATGCTTGCGTAGGAAGTATGCTGGATGATCGTGGTGTTGACCTACTATGGCGAACGTCATCAATATCGCATGACATACTCCGATCCCCGGTTATGGTCCTGGCTTTGATTGGACGCGTACTGGTCCAGCTCCTTCGTTGTGCTGTACGCGCACATCGGCGGTAGCGATACCGTCATGTATTCACTCTCAATTGTGGTCCGAACTTCAACAAGCAAGGGAACGCATCGTCTCCTACTAAGGATGATTACAAGCCAAGTGAGCGTAGCAGAGGCTTCAATTTGCCCAAGCCATGGGATGTGATATTGTACGCTGGCTACGGATGGGCAAGAACGTCCCAAATGGAGGAGGCCGCACATTTCGTGATGTCATCTTTCTTCATATTCACGGACAAAACCTTCAGGTCCTACAACTCATCAATCGGAAGCCCACACATCCTCAAGCGAATGGTACTGGTACGTTGGCTCGTCTTGCTTGAAGCATAGAGCGCTCATCGTGTTATAGCCAAGACTGAGGGTGAGGATCTGAAGTCGGGGGGTGACGCTAGCGCAAACCCCGATGAATGGGGCGAATTCTTGCACCTCCCCGGCCAGAAATTCTACGACTTCAACAAGATTCGGGAAGAGATTGTCCGCGACACAGAGGCGAAGACTGGCAAGAACGCCGGCATCTCGCCTCTTCCCATCAACTTACGCATCTTTTCCCCTAATGTCCTCACCCTTACCCTCGTTGACCTTCCAGGTCTTACGAAGGTTCCAGTTGGCGACCAGCCTAGGGACATCGAGAAGCAGATCAGGGACATGCTACTCAAGTACATCTCGAGACCTGCATGTATCATCCTTGCCGTCACAGCTGCCAACACGGATTTGGCCAATTCAGATGGTTTGAAACTGGCACGAGAGGTTGATCCAGATGGTCAACGGACAATCGGTGTCTTGACAAAGGTCGATCTCATGTGCGTGGTTGATTTCAACTAACGCTGCACAGTCTACTCACTCATCAATTCAGGGATGCTGGTACTGATGTTGTCGAAATCCTTGCCGGCCGCGTCATCCCTCTACGTCTAGGCTATGTGCCTGTAGTGAACCGTGGCCAGAGGGATATAGATCACAACAAGGCGATCAGTGCTGCTCTTGAGGCTGAGCGCAAGTTCTTTGAGACCCACCCATCCTATTCGAACAAGGCTCAGTACTGTGGTACACCTTTCCTCGCCCGTAAGCTCAACGTCGTACGTATCTAGCGCTTCATATGGGTGACACGAGGTGCTCATGTAGAGTTTGTAGATCCTGATGGCCCACATCCGCGCGACTCTCCCCGACATCAAAGCGCGGATCTCGCAGCAGCTACAGAAATATAACGCAGAGCTACAAACGCTTGGTGGTCCAATGGGCGACACCAGTTCGTCGAGTGTTGTCTTATCTGTGATCACGGAGTTCTGCTCAGAATTCCGGACAACAATCGACGGCAATACGAACGATCTGTCGTTGAACGAGCTCTCCGGTGGTGCTCGTATCAGCTTTGTATTTCATGAGCTGTTCAACAATGGGATCAAGACAATCGATCCGTTCGACCAGGTGAAAGACGGCGACATCCGAACAATCCTGTACAATTCTTCTGGCTCGACTCCCTCGCTCTTCGTCGGCACCCAAGCATTTGAAATCATCGTTAAGCAGCAGATCCGGAGGTTGGAAGACCCATCGCTTAAGTGCTGCCAGCTGGTCTACGACGAGCTTACCCGCATCCTTAGCCAACTCCTCAATAAGATTGTGAGTGAACATATACTTGCCATATGATGTCCAGTTACTGAATAAAATGTAGCAAGCATTCAGGCGATTCCCTGCCCTTCGCGAGCGGTTCAACGGGGTGGTGGTGAACTTCTTCAAGAACGCCATGACTCCTACTACGAAACTCGTGAGTGACTTGGTGGCGTAAGTACTCATACCCCTTAGGTAGTGTTCGTTCGCTCATACTAGGTGTATAGGATGCAGGCATGCTACATCAACACGACACACCCCGACTTCCTCAACGGTCACGGCGCCATGTCGATTGTTACTGAGCGGCTGAATGCCAACAAGCCTCAGCAACAGCACGACCCCAAGACCGGCAAGTTAACTGGCGCACAATTGAACAACAACCGCGACCTTGACGTGGACATGAAAGAGGAGCCTAGTTTCTTCGGATCGTTCTTTGCCAAGAATCAGCCTAAGAAGAAAGGCATCGCAGTCATGGAGGCGGTGAGTCAAAACGAGGCGGGATGTGCTTCAAGAGGCCGATATTGATTTCGTGACAGCCACCCCCTGTTATCAAGGCCCAGGCTGCGCTCAGCGAGCGCGAGACGATGGAGACCGAAGTCATCAGTGCGTGTTGTGCTATCGCATCCAAACCGACCCTTTTATGGTGATTCTCCTTCCACGCAGAGCTGCTCATAAAATCCTACTTCAACATCGTCAAGCGCGAGATGATCGACATGGTACCCAAGGCGATCTCGCTCACGCTCGTGAACCACTCCAAGGAGACTCTTCAGCGCGAGCTCCTGCAAGAGCTCTACAAGCCGGAGGTGCTCGATGATCTTCTCAAGGAATCCGAGTTCGTCGTCAACCGCCGCAAGGAGGTCGTGTCGATGATCCAGGCGCTCAATAAGGCGGAGGAGTGAGTGTCTGACATTCTATCATGCTGCCACGTGTTGTTGATATCCTGCTGCTTCCTAGGATCGTTGCCAGCGTTTAAGGACCCCTGCCGATGATGATGGACACTGGAAGACCTCCCGCGCCCGGTCGGGCAGGTACTGTCAGTGTGTGCTTTCGTGTTGCATATGCATACTTTACAATACCCTTCTGTATACATTCTTTTGGCGTATTCTAGATGTTGTCTCCTACAGGCCTGCAGCCTGCAGGTGGTGACGACTTGGTCAAGGATGACGATGTGCGAGAGAAAGACCGGACATCCTCGGGATACCAGGGCCTAATCTTAGGACCGGTGCCGTCGTCGTCGTCGTCGTCGTCGTCGTCGTCGTAAGTGCGTCCGGCGCAGAGACGTGACGTAAATAGTTTTCCAAAAACCCTTCATCTACATATCGTGGTATGTATGGATGGAACACACAGCTGGACACGTGCACGCCACACCGCCGGTGGCGGTCCGAGACAGACGGACGGAAGTCGCCACGCTTGCAAGTCGCTTGCATCGCGAAGATTTGAATCGCGATCTATCAAGGTGAGGGCGTTGTGGTTGAATGGGGTGTATATGATGGTGTACAGCAGTGGATTCAGTAGCATGTAGACACCGCACCGATCGCAGTTCCAGACTTGGGTATGTGAATCCGGCACTCTGGCGGGTCGGTCTGAGGCATGCAACATGTATTACAGTGTCAAGTACACGGACTCGCGGGGAAGGGAAGCCTACTCACCCTAAGGAGGCTGGGAGGCTACTTAGGTAGGCTAGGACGTTCGCACTTGTACTCAGACCACAGACCGGTGTCCGTGTGATGTCGTAACGTTAACGTTCCGTCGGACACTGGCAGCAGTATGGAAAAGAAGTTGAACATACTACTATGTGGTCTACAAGTGTTGCACTAGGTCCAGAAACTCAGTGTTCAGTGTTCAGATCTCAGGCCTCAGGACTCGGGACAAATCCTCTAGTCACCAGTGTCAGGGCCCACTGATACATACACCGCCTCGTGTTCATGCGTACAGCGACGCAGAGTCGATACTAATATCACTTCCCCGCCCCACCATGACATACGACCGTAAGTCCTAACATGATCGTCAGCCTAGGGGAGACTAAGTCGTTACAGTTACAATAAGACGGATCGGGCATGGGATGCGAGTTGTATCATATATGTATACATGCAAGAGGTGCCGTTTGTAATGGACACGGTACAGTATTGTCGGCAGGGTATGGAAATCGGGATGGAAATAACTGGCTGCATAGGGCACAAACGCCGCTGGGCGCGCCATAAAGATAGAACAAAGGGTGGTCAGGGCGCAGGCTGGGCGTTGCGGAGCCAGAGCGGGCGAGCGCAGACGGTGAGTGTGGATGATAGAGAGCGACAAGCGTCACGAAAAGAGCGAGTGAGAGAGCTGATGCTACAAGGAGTGTTCTAGAGGCGTGCTGATGCTACAATGTGGTGCAGTATGAGAACGTGAGGATATAGAGCTATGGAGATATCGATAGGGAAAACAGGATATGGACATGATGCGGAAATTATGGGGCGTGGAAGGATGAAGGGTCGACGTCAGGGTCGTATGTACATGCAAATGAAAGATGCGACCAGAGCGGGTGCAGGGACGAGTGCAGTTGTGAACGACAGGGACGCGTGGTGGGCAGTGCGGGGAAGCGAAACGAGGAGGATCAAGGCGTGAGAGGGAGAGGGGGTTTAGAGCGTGGCGCGCCTAGTCCTCGAGGAGGAAGTCCCAATCAATAGCGACCTCGGGGCTTCGCTTGGAACACCAGCCAAGGCCGAAAGCGCGTCTGCACGCCTCGCGACAGCGCGCCTCTGGCTCGCCGCGGTGGATATCCCACATGCGGAACGTCACAGGGCCGGCGGTCTCGACGACGACCTCGTCCTCGTCCCAGGGCCCGGACCCAAAGTTGCCCGCGCCGAAAGCAGGGTGCTTCTCGCTCTCGTTGGCGAGCGCGCGCCCGTCCGAGACGTAGATCTCGGAAAAGCGGTAAGTGGAATGGTCGGACATGGAGACGACGGAAGGGCGGCGTGATTGGGTGAGACAGACGTTGTGCATGATACGGTTGGTGAAGCCGGCGGAGAAGGAGACCTTCTTGCAGGACGAGGAGCGGTGTATGTGGCCCTTGAAGTCGGAGGGGAGCCAGATGGTCACTTCGGAAGTCGAGGCGGAGTGCACCTCAAGCTTGAATTTCGTTGTCCGAGAGGGCGTGAACTTGCGACACTGTGAAGGGGGGGGGGGTGTTAGGAGAAGGGTTCTGAATAGGTGAGGCGGGAGCGGACGTACCACCTTGACCTTGATAGGGGCGTTAGAGTCCGTCCCAACGTACATGCTCAGCCTATGGTCGTATGGCTGATTATGCGCACGGTAGTGCGGGAGGAGGAGAGAAACATCGACGGCATGGTCATCTGTCTCGAGTGCATAATCGTATGGGACGCGGACACCGGCGCCCTGGTATTTTACGCGGTGAGAGCCAAAAGGCTGTTCGAGGAGAAGGCTGTCTGTGCTCATAGGATATGAGCCCTGTGGATGGAACATTAGCCAGGGATCCTAGGAAAAGTTGATGTAGTGGCAACTTACATGAGAGCAGACGGAGGATGTCATGATTGGAGGTGATATCAAGGATGGCACAGGATGGGGGAGATGGATGGGTCCGGATGGGGGGAGGGGGGGTTCTGGTAGCCAGCATCGGAGGACCGGGGCATACTATAAGAATGCGAAGGATGTACATACTGCCTTGTCCCAAATTTGGGAGTTGTTGTACTAGTACAGCGGACCGACATGGGCGCTTGTGGTGGAACCCGCGCGTGTTCCGTGTTTGGAAAACAAAGGGCTGTACCGAGTGTCTCCCCGCCTGTTGTACTCCCGACTATCCGCCCGATGATGATGATCATATCCTGTCCCGCCCGCGAGCAGTCGTTTCCACTCGTCAGCCGCTCACACAGTGCGCATCACTGATCTTTCGGATGCGTCTTCGAACGACGAGTGACCACCTACACATCCCACCCATACGCGTACTCCAGATACACACATCTCACCTTCCTCACATTGGTTCCGCGTTACTCGCCCCGCGTCCAGAACAATAACAGACGTCCGCCAGCGTCCCATGGTCCGCAACCGGTACTTGCGGCGTGTGCGTGGCCGATCTTCGAGATGCCATACACAACGCTTCCCTAGCGCTGGGGGAACAAAAGACCTCCCACGCGTGACCGAAGCTAGCGCACTGACAATGCACAATCCAAACTAACCAACAACAGACCTGCCTATGTTCTTCAAACTGGAACGCAGCACCAACCCCCAGCCACATGACTGTCGCATTGCAATGCCTCCTGATAGTCAGCGTCTCGCCTTTACGGTTTCCTGTTAGCAACGCGGCAAATGCGTCCATGCAGTGCGCCAGCTAGATGGCCCGGTGTCCCAGCACCGGACACATACCTCTGCGCTAAGAAACACCACCTCCTGTCCGCAACGATGCAGATACGAGGGCGTCTTGGAAGCGTTGCAGAACAACCGCGAAGATGTGTCGGTGCCACCGGTCTTGCAATTTGTTCGTGCTACAAGAGTTTCGGCCCTCAGTCACAGTGATGTGCCACTCCGCCTTCGACAGTGAGACATCAGCATCAGTTTGGCTACTATATCCTTCTGGCTGGTTGACGTTTTGTATTCAGCATCCATGTTCCGTGTCCCTACGGCTGTGACCGTTTCGGGCACCCAGAAGCCCTGGCGTCAGCTACCATTACACAGTCGACACCCTTGTGACCCATACCTGTCGGGATGGGTCTAAAAGTATGGGTTATCGCAGGTCATGGGTTACCAGAGGGGCATTTCGCCCATAAGCGCCCAAATGGGAACACCAAAAAGGTATGGGTTATGGGAGGTTATGGGTTACCAGAGGTATGGGTTATAAGGGTGTCGACTGTAGTACGCTGTATTATGTAGTATGCAGCACACGTCAGCACGGTTTACTCATACATATTCCGAATGCCAAAAAGCGGACGATCTCAGACCTCAGAGGCCTAGATATTTGGCTGACAGCGTGACCACACCCCAATTATGGACTATTTGGTGGAACCAAAGCAACCCTGCATGTTGCCGACGCAGGCAGGATTTTCATGAATATTCAATCTATTATCACGCATCGTCATCGTCATACATAAAGTATGGAGACGGAGTTCAGTCCTGAAACGGGCGCGCGGACGACCCGAAACGGTGATCGCGTGTTGCCACGTGCTAGCGAGCGATCGCACGGGGGTATGGTTTAAACGTTTGCATGTACCAGGTCGGTCATTTAATAGCCTGTCTTCGTCGCAGCTCGAGATGTAATAGGTGTCGGCGCGCGATGGCGGGATGTACTCGGGTAGCTTGTGAGACTGTAGTCAGACGCGGCGCCGGGCTGGCTCAGATATTGATAGTAATGAACGGGAGTGCTTGGACTTGAGCTACTGTAGTGTATTAGGCGCTCTCAGCATTCTCGTACGAATTGAAAGGTTGCTCTGTTGCGCGATTCTGCGAGGGTACGATACATAAATCGATTTGAGACCGGATGACATATTCACCCCTGAGTGTGCAGCTGAAGAGTTACTGCGAGTTTGCGCCCGTCGGTGTGTTTGGGAACATTACTGGAACATCGGATCCCTATTACAAGCTTCCAAGTAGACGTACCTTGACCGGCCGCCGAAAACGCAACCCCTCTCCGCTTTGAGACCGGTCCTCGGCCCAAGTGCTCCATTGCCTGCTTGACACCAGTGTCAGAAATAGAGTTTGTATCCACGGCTCAGCACATTCGGTGCAAGCATTCCTACTTTGTTGCGCGTGCGGTTATCCTTTAGCGCCTTGAACCAGGTGAGTCCTGTTATTTCAAACACAAAATCAGGGATTATGACACAGCGATGGTGCAAGCAACTGGTCTGACCTGTCTGTGAGCGGCGAAAAGACCAGTCTCGTGCGGTAAGTTGGAACACGAAGTATCGGTGAACCTGTCGTCGCCGTACGAATTACCGGTGACGGGTAGTCACTGACCTCTGTCAAGGGTCCGACACCGGGCACGGTAGTAGTGCGCCAACCTTGTATAGTAGTCCGAGTACCAATGCACCCAAGTGCGCAGCCTATTGAACTGTGCTGCATGTGTTATCAACACCAGTGACAGCACGCCTTCTCTTTCTCCGGTATTTTCGCACGCGGCGCCACCATGCATACTGTCGTGTGGTTACATGTGGAAAACCAGCATCCCAGCTGCGAGTGTTGGTCCACCCGCCGATGCCAGCGAGCGGGCGGGCGGCGTGGAGAGTTGTACCGGCATGATTGAGTTGATTTCGCATTTAGGGGAGTCTGAATATCACGGCTAAGGTTTAGAACGCCCGCGCTCGGGGAGAAAGGAACACTCAGACTTCAGTCGTTGATGTGGTTCGGGATGATGACATGGCGGTGGACGTAAGCGCCTTTCAGGCATCATTTTGGCTTTGCGAATGCGAGATTTGTAGGGGCTGCCCACCCCTTCGTAAGGAGCGGGGTATTCTTGCGAGGTGCATAGGGACACAATGTCTGGAGTAGTCTGTTGGCATGGCGATGTTCAATGAAGACATTAAGAGTGGAGCATCGCAACCGTTTTGGAAAGTTTTCCCCTGATTGGATGAATGCCGAGCTGAAGCCATGTGAGACCGATTTTCTGAGGTTTGGGGGGGAAACGGTTTCAGGCGGCGGCCTACGGGCTTCGCAGCAAGTCATCCCGGTACAGCGGAAGGGGGTTTGTTCAAGCAGAGGGCGACTATTCGAACACTGCACGACACATGAGCTAGATCGGAGCAGTAGCAGATGCTTCCTGGCCGTTGTGAATCGGGGAGAATGTAGTGCCGGTGGGACAGGATGGGCGAGACTGGACCTCGTTCAAAATCATAGTCAATCCTTCCGCGTGGAGTGATGCGCGATTTCGAGCGTGGCAGACATGGATATCCGAGATGCAAGGGGATATGTCTACTTATAGTTACAGTGCGGTGCGTGAGGATACATGGGAGATCTAAGGGCTACATACGGATGGAACTCGACGGTAGCCGAAGCGCCAAACTCGATAGGCGAGGCGTCAAGACCGCTTGCCGAGGGGTGAGTGAGTGCTCAGTCCTCGTGAGTAGACCGGCCTGCCGTTGACAGGCACTGCTCGAGAACTTCGAGAAGCGCGGGGTTTTCGAGGGCCGCGGCGACGCGTTCCTTGTCGTTGAGCTGTTTGTTCACTGGCCAGCCGGTAAGCCCATCATCTCGCACGCATCGCGGGAAGACAGCTCACGCGCGTGCTCGCTCTGGTGGGAGCCTGGTTTGACGCGGATATCAATTTTGAACCGTTGTGGAAGACTCCGGAGCAGACGCACACGGATGGACAGTCCTGATGTTGCTCGGGATGAGTGTTCCACTTATATGAACATGACATGTGCGCAGCAAATACGCACCGATAAATGTACTCATCCCGCAATGCGGGACTGTTGGCGTGAACTCGACAGTGATCCTGTTGGGGTACTTTGGGTCGAAGGTGACTTGGGGCGCTGAGACAACCGCAAGCTGCTCGAGAGTCATACTTCGGTGTTCCGGATCAGATATTGACCGGATAAGCTCTGGGTACACGAGCTGCGTAAGTCAACAGGTCACCTTGCTAAATTATACGACGACATACCGAATATCTCATCCTGGTCAATCGCCTCTGGATCGTCTGACTGATCAATTCCATCATCTTCTTGCTGTTCTCCATCATCCATCCACATAGTGTGCGCTCTTGCATACGCATGGAGCGTTTTCTTTGCTTTGACCGGCGCAAAGATAGTAGGATTCGGGTTGAAAATCTCAGTGGACATGGTCAAAGTCTGTGAGTCAGGCGTCAGCAAGGCATAATGATCGCTTTGGGCACTACAAGCGCTAGTGATGCTTTCCGGAACTTGCCGTGAGAGATTCGCCACAGCCTACTACGCGCCGTGTGGATATTGGACTACCACCATCCACTCACTGCATTCACAACGTCCCCTCATCTTACAACATGCCTCCCAAAGTGCGTACCAAGTCTTGAGAGAGTCCAAGACCCTAGTAATAACGCGACTTTGCAGAGAAAACGCGTCGAGGATCCCGCGGTGGAAGCGGCCCCGCGTGCCACCCGTACGTCTTCGCGACTCAAGGCTTCTGCATCGAGTGACGCAGCTGCCACACATTCCGAGAAGCACGATAGCAAGTTTAGAAATGCAGAAGATGATGCTGTCGACGTACGTATTCATCAATTCTAAAAGTTTCGTGCTAACGAGCCGCCTCTTGATGAAATGCCCATGTATAATCCCTTCAGGCCAAGCCAGCAACGAAGAAAGCAAAGAAAGCCCCCACAAAGTCCGCTTCTGCGAAGGGCACAAAGGCAAAAGCACAAACAGGAACGAGGTATGTCTGGACAATTGACATGTGAGATTCAGCCTATTCAGACCCTAACCTCCTTGTTGTGCTAGCCCGGATAAGGTATGTCATATGCCAAAAATAGCATATGTATGCTGACTAAGCTGCACAGGCTGCAACCTCGGCTAACAGGTGCGTCCATTCTACAGGTCGTCTCCGCCATCTCTTATGCGGATATTATCTCTTTTTTGCTGCTTGCGGAACCCTCATCATGACAATGACAACCACAGGAAAGCCTCTGCAATTGATTTTTCCAAGCAGGCACCAATCAGGGGGGCTACAGCAGAGGCTTTCTCCGAGGAACGCGCCGAGGCACTGTTCAAGACCTACGAAGACCCAGACACACCAGGGGAAATAGGACCAGAAGGCTTCGAGAAGCTATGCATTGATATGGACGTGTCTCTTGATGGCGCCCTACCCCTGGTGTTGGCGTGGCAGATGCATGCGACGGAAATGGCCAAGTTCAAAGAGAAGGAATGGATGCAGGGAACCAAGGAACTACGGTGAGTTGTATCAGCATTATTTTCCAAACACTATGCAGGCTGTGCCCGACGTGACAACTCAAATGCCCCTATTATGCGCAGCGCATCGAACTTGCAAACTTTGTCCCTTGTACTTCGCGAGCTTGAGGACCTCCTACTTCTCGACAAACCGCCAATACCGTCAATACACTCATCTGGGAGTAGCATTGCTTCAAAGAGAAGGGGCGTCATATCGTCGGATGCGTCTGAGCCGTACAATCGCGCAAAGTACCATCAATATGCAGTAGACAGGGACAAGGCCTTCGACGAGCTGTACGCGTTCTGCTTCGCTCTGGCCAAGCCCCCGTACGTATCTGTGCTATGTACTTTGAGGCTTCCGCTGACAGATTTTGTGCACGCGGTCAGAACGACACGGAACATCGACATGGATGTACGTCATTGCCGCTCATAGTTTCAATCCCAGCTCGTCTAACTTTGGTTGTTCGTTGCCATAAGACCGCGAGCGCCTTCTGGTCCGTTCTGGTTGCTCCAAAGTACCCTATTATGACAGATATATTGGAGTTCATTAATGTTCGCACTCCGCTTTCACGCGCCCGCAGAAGTTCTGACAACATACGATCACAGGAGAAAGGCACGTACAAAGGGGTCAACAAAGATATGTGGAATATGGTAAGTACAAGGACATGTTCAAAGCTTTCGTTCGCATGCCCGTCAACTCGGCGACACGGGGCTGCACGACAGTTACAGGTCTTATTGTCCTTCTTTCGGTATCGTCCATTACGGATATCTTCACGCGTGCTTACGCGCATATTCGTTCCCGCTATACTCGTTCTAGGTTCTCGAGTTCTCCCGCACTGTGCATCCCGACCTATCGAACTTCGACGCTGATGGGGTCAGCTCTGTCTTCCATGTATCTGTATAATTGCTTGCTGATTTGGTATGCGCAGGCGTGGCCATCGATGCTGGATGACTTTGTATCATGGAAGAGGTCCGACGCTTAGGAAGGAGTGTCGATGTTGAGAACGATGACGACTAGACGCTCGGACTCATACGTGCTCACGACACCATTCCTTGCTGTTCTTGCTTTGTTACGCTACTTATTGCTGTATTATCTAGCCAGCGCGATTTCTAATCCTGATTGTTGTGTAGACCTTCACTGGACTCTCGCAGTATATCCTTTGGAAATGTTGCATAAGGTGAACTCGTTCTCTGTGTCAAGTCAGGATACGTGACAATCAACCCGCCGTGCAGGGTCGAACACCTATTCGCTAGCCATCGGCGTGGTAACAGTACGCATGCTCCGCTCCATTGAACGGAATCCCGATACTCTCGAACACTTCAATCGGTCTGTCCATGTTGCTGTCTCACGAACAAGTATTGATGCTGGGAACCCATCAAGCTCTTTCGGTGATATAGTTCACATTTAGACTGTTGGATGCCCCAGATTCTATGGAGTTGACAATTGCCTTCCCGAATCTCATAACGTAGAGCACGGGATGGGAGAGGTTTGGTATTCCACCTCGGGCGTTATCAACGGCCGAGGGCCACCATGTCCAAACAGGTACCTGCCAAGTTTTGGTTGCTTGATATGCACTGTTCCTTCCTTGCAAGCTGCTTCAATGCATGCGATCTCCGATCACAGTCGCTCTCATAGAGAAGTGCGGTGGGGGCTCGAACTTTCGTATCGTCTCGCAGAACCTGTGTATAGCTCGAAAACTTAGCTCGGACACCGCCTTCTAGCTCATTCGTCTATATGCCTGTTCCGCAAACCACAGAACAATCCTCCACCCGTGTTGCCATTGTTACTGGGGCGGCGCAAGGGATCGGCGAGGCCATTGTTTTGAAGCTAGCGGACGACGGGATTGACGTCGCGATGTTTGACCTCCCGCAGAAGCATGAACAACTCGAAAGCGTAGCCAGAGCTATCAAGGAGAAGGGCCGGCAGTCTCTTGTCCTCGTTGGAGATGTTACTGTTGAGGCGGATGTTGTTGCTATGGTGGACAAGACCGTCGAGGTGCTGGGAGGACTCGACATCGTAGGTCTAATGGGCATCCGTGTCGCTCAGCTGGCTAACCAAGTGTCCTCTAGATGATTGCAAACGCGGGTGTGTTCTGGCTGAAACCATTCCTCGAATCAACCGTGGAAGAATGGGAGAAGATGATGTCCGTTAACACTCGCGGCGTTATGCTGTGCTATAAGCACGCCGCGCGCCAGATGATCGAGCAAGGTCGCGGTGGCCGTATCGTAGGTTTGTGCTACTTTGCACGCCGTGTTTCTCTCTCCCCCGAGGGCTGATGATGGCCCGTAGGAGGTGCGTCTTTGGCCGCGAAGCGAGGTAACTAAACACTAGCTCGTCCTCGCTCGGCATGTTTATCTGCGTTTCCAGGTTTCCCGCAGGCCTCTGCATATTGTGCCTCTAAATTCGCCGTGCGGGGCCTGACGCAGAGCGTTGGTGTGTTTCTCTCAATCTCCTCTCATACCCTTTACCCACGGACTTGCGTGCAGCATCAGAGCTGCAGGGATACAATATCACAGTCAACGCATATGCACCCGGTTTCGTCGATACCCCGATGAGTGAGTGTCCCAGCGCATGTGTGGGATGTTCCAGTGGCTGAGAGTGGATAGCTGCACACCCGGATGACCAGGGCAACGGTGGCCCCTGCACGACCTTGATGAAGGTAACGTCTTCCAATGCTTTCCCTACAATGCAGGACGCATTGAGTTGTAATATAACGTCTGGTTAAGACTGTTGGCCTCCCTAAAGGAACTCGTTCCATACCAACGTCAGTCATCGCTGACATTGTGTCCTACCTAGTCAAGCCAGAGGCATCTTTCATCACTGGTGTGTACCTGTGAGTTGTCAGGAGGAACATCTTGATCATACGTCTCGGGACAGGGCAATGTCTCAATATCAACGGAGGTGCCGTCATGGATTGATACGACGTGTCCTGTAACGGCCTTGAGACCGTGGAGGCTCGAGTATAATGGTTCGCACAAGCGTCCCACAGATTTGTTGGTTGCATCCATTGTTCGTTCTTCTGGCAGTCAGTATGTCAGCAATGGCCACCCGGATATTCATCATTAACCGTGCCATTCGTATCACAGAGGATAAATGTGGAAGTTGGTGGTCGCACGCTTATCGGTATTCGGTACATTGTACATGAACATGAGATGCAGTCAATCCGGCAGAACGATCATCGGCTGCCGCCATGTGCTCTGCATTCTCAAGTTCTCTGGTGCTATATATCAGACCCGTTGAATCAGTCTTTGATATGGTAGTGGCGAGTCTCGTCTTCGATGTATGTTAGAGTGGGTCCCATTCACTGAACCCGAATGCACGATTATAGTGCGGCCCCGAATATGATCACCGCATTCACTGAACCCGAATGCACAATTATAGTACGGCCCCGAATATGATCACCAGGATCGTGCAAAATGAGAGATCAGAGCCTGAAAATGCAGGACCCGGTCCTATACGTTCGGTATCTCCCTTACATGAATTACACTACTTACCATTGTTTGGTCTGGTTAGATGCACATGACTATTTGACTACCGCTATGAGGTCGGAGCTTACCAGGCTGATCTCGCAAAGAATCTCGGGTCAGGAATTTACGTCACCAGTGGACGACCCTGATATTCCTGAGCGTAACGAGCCTGACCACGAGGACGTCACAGAGCACGGCAACGAATAAATAAATAAATCGGATATTACTGCAAGCGTAAGTTAACCTGCAGCTGTTGTGTCCAGTACTAGTGTCCGGCCAACGCGGGCAGGATGGTTCAACTCACGAACGCATGAAGAGCAAGGACGAAAGAGGGTAACTTAAAGCGATTTATTGACGCGTTCTCGACATACCAGGAACATCATCCGTACTAGAGCCGTGCAGGGACAACGCAGAAAAGACGATGTACGTGGCCGCAGGGGACGATACCCGGGCCCTCACCCGCGGTTGTCTATACGAAAGTCAGCAGACGTTCGAGGAGGTGTCTCTGCATGGGCTAAGTATCGCTCTCCATTCTAAAGTACGACCCATGCAGGACTTCTCCTCTGACGTCTGGTGACGGGACTATTAATCAGTTACACTGACACTTGCCTGTGCAATGCACGCCCGTACTCACAGATGCATCAGTCAAGTTTGAACGACATTCCAAACATACTACACCTACTGCGCGCCAAAATATTGGTGATCTATTGGTAGGACGTTCGCTGACGTCCTCACTCAAGCAGCAACAGAATTGGAACAAACTCTGTTGCGTCCGTATGATAAAAGGTGAGTACATGTATGTGGTAAGGACAGTAGACTACTGCGTACCTGTTGCGTCCGTATGATAAAAGTGAGGACGCAACATGGTTCGCGGAAGCATAAAAGGGGCGCTAGCCAAAGAAGGACAAATAGAGTACATAAGCATATGTTGTAATCACCATGATTACATCTATGCAGTCTTCTCAATATGATTTCGTCTGGACCCGTCCAATGCATTGGCAATGCAAATTTAAGCCTCGTCTTAACCTGTCCGTGTACTGACTGGGTTTCTTCTTAATCAGGCCCTCGTGTCCTATCTCATCAACCTGAAGCATATTTTATCACTTGTGGCTCAGTGTAGAATGTCGAGAAGTTTCAAAGTGTTTCCTGATGAAAACGAGTACATTGATTTCCGGGGTCTCACATAGGACAATATTTAACGGAGGGCTTGTGATGTCTCTGTGTATAGATTATACAAAGTGGTTGGTCTATAGCAAAATGTATCAGTGTCAGAATATTGTACACTTCTGCCAATTCGAAAGGGAGGTGGGCGCTTAGTATGACGTCGGCGTTGAGTAGCCTCGTTGACTGTCCAAGCCGTGTACCTGACAGTGTTGCCGGCCAGCCACCCAAACTCCTGCCTTGATTTGCTACCACCACACCATCATAGTTACTCCATAGACTCTCTCTCGCTTGTGCTCCTGCGATGGGCGAACCGCGGAATAGACCGGACGTCCAAGAAATCAAGTCTGTCCTCTGATTGGGGCTCGGTCAAAAGACTCATCCCTGTAACCTGTAACCCGTTGCCTCCAGGAATGCTTATGACTATCTATTCAATGCCGGGAACAAGGTGGCGAAGCTGAAGGATGCTGCGCTAGGCGGGAGACTCTTCCAGAGCGTCGAAAATGGCGCGGGAGTTGTAGGAAGGAGCATGGCTTGGAAGGTGCTAGTTGTTCTTCGTACGGATCTTCATTCGTCGCTGATTTCCCTCCACAAAGTTGTTCCTTGTCCCAAACGAGCCTCTGCAAGATATAGCCGATGTCGAAGCTGTCCCTCCCTTACAGCGTCTGCTATCGGCGCGCGAGGACTATCGCAAGTTGCTAATGGAGAAGATGCGTGCCCCGGACGGTGGTTATGAGGAAGGCTTCACTGTGCCTGGTTCAGACGCGTCACCACCGCGAACAGAGGGATCTCACGGCAATCTGGAGAAGAACAACCCCTTAAGTTTGGATGATGAGGTTCGCCTATCAACTCAATCATCACGGTCTCGAACTGAAGACAGTCTAGAACCCGTGGCGGGAATGGTTCGCTGCTGTAGAGCTACGGAGAACCATCCTGCAGGATGTGGAGCGAACGTACGTGTCCCGTGTACTTGTGCATCGTGTTATCCTCACTGGTGCATATATATAAATCTTGCAGCTTCCCAGATATCACCTATTTCCGCGATGCTGACGTTCAAGCTGAGTTGGCGAATATCCTATACCTCTACTCCGACATGCATCCGGACGTTGGTTATCGACAAGGAATGCATGAGCTTCTGGCGCCCTTGTATCATGCAGTCGACTATGATTCCATACCAGAGGAAGCCGATGCAGATTCCTCTCTCAAACAGTTCTGTTCGAGACCATGGGTCGCTGCAGACGCCTGGTTGCTTTTCACCGCGGTCATTAAAGGGGCGGGAAAATGGTACGAATGGCAAGAGAGCAAGTCACAGTCGGAAACGTCCGCTCTTCCATCGCATGTCCAACTGAACATCTCTGGTGATACGCGCGTCAAGCCATACATCGCACCGATCGTGGAGGCCTGCAACCGAGTGCAGTCCATCCTACTTAAGGGCGTCGATCCAGAACTTTGGAAAGCGATGCAGACCGCAGGCATTGAGCCTCAGATATACGGAATGTACGCGTTCTACTTCTGTTGACGTCATGAATACTCGCTGACGGTCTGAGTAGCCGTTGGTTGCGTCTGCTGTTCACTCGAGAATATAGCATGGAAGACGCTATGATCCTATGGGATGGCCTGTTTGCTGTGGATCCGACCTTCAATCTGGCGCAATGGGTATGCGTTGCCATGCTTGTGCGCATCCGGAACAAACGTGCGTCAACCCCCGTCTAAGTTTGGTTATGACTAACGTGTGGTTTTCCAGTTATACCTGCGGACTACAGCAGTCAACTAACTTACCTCCTTCGCTATCCCTCCGACCCGCTTTCTGCTGGTGGGAGCCAGGAACCGGTTGGAACTCACCATGCATCACTGCTTCTTCGCCAAGCTCTAATGTTACAGATGTCACCCACCCCAACCGTCGGTGTCTCTGTGATACATGAGAACAAGAACCTGCTTGGCATCCCAACAGAAGTGCCCCCGCCTGAGTCACCGCCAGTACACAGACGACCGCCGCAAGGAGAACGAAGCCGGTCATTCACTACAGCAAATGGATCACTCACCCCCGGGGAGCCTGGCAGCAGCAAGGGTGTGCACAGTCGACAGACGTCGAGTCCGATGGGTCTTCCCGAGACATTCGCTCGCGGGTTACTCGAGAGGGGAGAGAGCTTGGGTATCAACAAGACTGTGATGAATGCGGTGTCCGAGCTGAAGGTGTGCTCATACTCAAGCCAGTTACATACATAGCATGCTGACTATCATGACTGGGTAGAAAAACTTGCCGGATCTAGCGAATGCCTTGACACGCTTGCCTCTGACACCACAGCCAGCGAACGTCTTGTATCCTTTGCCTATGTCTCCAGAACGGCATACAACTGCGCGTCCACCTTGGGAGCCGCGTACACGTCGAGAGATGGAACGCGAGATCGGGCAGATGCTTGCCATGCAGCGCAAGCTCGGAGACTCCGTCGGGTGGATTGTCGACACTCTCCTCCTTGATGAAGAAGAGACGAGCGACGACGCAGCTAAGAAGATGGTCCAGAAGAGGAAGCGCGAAGCTCTAGAGTCTCTTGCCTATGTCCGCGACGTTTTGAAGGGTTTAGTTGCAGAGGTCGAAGATGATCGCCTGTTAGGCGAGGAAGAGTCGAAGAGAAGACGGGACAAAGAACGCAAGGAGAAGGAGGCGGCGGAAGCGTTGAGCAGGAAGACCTCGACACCCCATCCTCCGATTCCTGCCGCGGCTATTCCCATCGAGGCGCGACCGCAGGGAGTAGGAGCGCGTCGTTCGCAAGACTACTTCATGCCCCACGCGTCTGGATCGAGTCCGCCAACCAAGACCGCACCTGCTGTGATTCCTCCCACTCAGACTGCACGTCCTCCGGCACTCTCGTCTATTCCCGCTTCCGTGTCCTTACCTCCTCCCACGTCCTCGCCCATCGTCAAGACACCGTTGTCGAGCACGTTGGCATTCAGCGCGCCGTGGAACTACACGAGGTCGGCCTTCTCAAGTTCGGAATCCCCAATCGCGACGCTCCCTCGTGTGCCTCCACGCACCTCGACGACGCTTCCCCGCTCGAAGCCTCTGCCACCGTCCTTCAGAAGCTCGGATTCGTCTGCACCTGTCTCTGTTCCAGAGAGCGCTAGCTCTGTTTCGCGCACGCAAAAGCCGAAGCAGGCGCCGTACGACCCGTTGGGCGCTATACCATGAGACGGCAGGACTCGTAACGTAGAATTTGCATCCATGTACGATACAGTGAATCTAGCTCAGATGTTCATCCGTTGTCCATCGCTATGACCTTCAGGTAGTGACAGCTCGATATGGATGTCATGAACTGAGGCTCAACATTGCAACGAACCTTGGTTCACAATCCATTGCATTCACAATGAGGCTCAACATTGCAACGAATCTTGGTTCACAATCCAATTCATTCACAATAGTTCAAGTTGAGCTATCTGTGGTGTGTTTCAAGCAATCTAGAGGTCCCGTAAGTGTGGATGATCATGAAAGGTAGGTGAGTGGCCGTGAAAAATCGGCGAATGATCGAGGCCGCGTAGGCGCCGAAGGGGGGCCGAAGGGGGTAATGTGGGGAAGCGAAATCACACGACTGTGATTGGTTTCGGCCGCAGACGGGATTTCGGTGGATGAGTGCCGAGTCTGGTGACGCCGACTTGAGCTCATTGCAAACGCAGACACTTGTCCTAGCTACACTCCTTCCTCATCATCGTCGCCCGCGACATCGCCGCCATGCTCAGAAAATCCTTCGCCAAGGGCCTCCGCGCCTCTGTGACGCGGTCCTTCCACTCTTCTGCTCCGGCGCGCAGAGTCGTCGCGACGAACCCCGTGAAGGCACAGGAGGTTCAGGTGTGTGGTCTTCAATCCCCGCGTTGCCCCCTTTTTGCTATGCAGTCGACGGGCTAACGGAGCTGGTATGCGTAGTCATGGGGAAAATATCCGCTCATTGAACACGAATATGATGCTATTGTCGTGTGAGTATACCCAAATGCACCGTCGATGTTGCTTGTCGTTGCTCAATCCGCGGGAATCACAACAGAGGAGCTGGCGGTGCTGGTCTGCGAGCAGCTTTCGGTCTGGCGGAGGCTGGCTTCAACACGGCGTGTATCACGAAGCTGTTTCCCACCCGGAGTCACACTGTCGCTGCTCAGGTATGTCGCGCTGTGTATGGGCCTATCAGTGAAGCCTCAAGACTGACTATATGCGCTAGGGTGGAATCAACGCCGCGCTTGGTGTAAGTTACACATAGTTGCGGAAGCAGCATGCGTATTGAGTTGGCTATGCATCAGAACATGACAGAGGACGACTGGCGATGGCACATGTACGATACTGTGAGTTGTGCGCGTTTCCAGATTTAGCATGTAAGCTAACTGTCTCCGCAGGTCAAGGGCTCTGACTGGCTTGGTGACCAAGACGCCATTCACTACATGTGTCGCGAGGCACCCCACACGGTTATTGAGGTGCGGAAGGCCTAGTCACGTAGATGGTGTCCGTTCCAACTCCTCCCGTTAGCTTGAGCACTTTGGTGTGCCTTTCTCAAGAACCAAGGAGGGCAAGATCTACCAGCGTGCATTTGGCGGTCAGTCGCTCAAGTACGGCAAAGGGGGTCAGGCTTACCGTTGTGCTGCCGCTGCCGATCGTACGGGCCACGCCCTTCTTCACACGCTCTACGGCCAATCCCTCCGGCACAATACGAACTTCTTCATCGAGTACTTCGCCCTTGACCTCATCATGGAGGGTGGCGAATGCGTTGGTGTCATGGCTCTGAATATGGAGGACGGTACGCTCCATCGTTTCCGTGCACACAAGACCGTACTCGCTACTGGTGGTTACGGTCGCGCCTACTTCAGCTGCACGAGTGCGCACACCTGCTCGGGTGATGGTAACGCCATGGTTGCGCGTGCTGGTCTCCCGCTGCAGGACCTTGAGTTCGTGCAGTTCCATCCCACGGGTATCTACGGTGCTGGCTGCCTCATCACCGAGGGTATGTGCAGCCATATCATCATGCGAGCAAGGAACTCATCAGTCGACCTGTAGGCTCGCGTGGTGAGGGTGGATACTTGCTCAACTCTGAGGGCGAGCGGTTCATGGAGCGTTACGCTCCCACCGCGAAGGATCTTGCGTCGCGCGACGTAGTTTCTCGGTCTATGACGGTTGAGATTCGTGAAGGCCGTGGTGTTGGTCCCGAGAAAGACCACATCTATCTTCAACTCAGTCACCTTCCGGCTGAGATCCTCCATGAACGTCTCCCTGGTATCTCAGAAACTGCAGCTATCTTCTCTGGTGTCGATGTGACGAAGGAGCCCATCCCTGTCCTGCCCACCGTCCATTACAACAGTGAGTTCGACGGATCTTCAAGCTGCTCAACATGTTGCTGATATTCGTGAACCACAGTGGGTGGAATTCCGACCCGGTATACTGGTGAGGTCCTGACCGTTGACAAGGACGGCAATGATAAGGTTGTTCCTGGTCTATATGCTGCGGGTGAGGCCGCCTGCGTGTCTGTACATGGCGCGAATCGTCTTGGCGCAAACTCCCTCTTGGATATCGTCGTTTTCGGCCGTGCTTGCGCGCACCACATCAAGGAGACTCT
Source organism: Lignosus rhinocerotis TM02 (assembly GCA_000743315.1). NCBI lineage: Eukaryota > Fungi > Basidiomycota > Agaricomycetes > Polyporales > Polyporaceae > Lignosus > Lignosus rhinocerus. The sequence continues at coordinate 93,999 of AXZM01000242.1, read as the reverse complement.
CACTCCCGGCAAGCCCCACAAGAAGATCCCTGTTGAGGCTGGTCTTCACAGCGTGGATTTCCTGGACAAGATAAGGAAGTCCGATGGCCCTCTGCCGACTGCTAAGATCCGGTTGGATATGCAGAAAGCCATGCAGTCCGACGCTGCTGTGTTCCGGTATGGCGGTTGCACTGGTTTATGAAGTATTGTGCTAATGCCATGCAGTCCGACGCTGCTGTATTCCGGTATGGCGGTTGCAGTGGTTTATGGAGTATTGTGCTGATGATTCTATACAGTACGCAGGAGACCCTTGACGAGGGTGTCCAGAAGCTTCGCTCGATCTATAAGACATATGAGCAGGTCGGCATTAAGGATAGGAGCATGATCTGGAACTCGTGAGTACCCCACTCATATCGTCCCCTGAATTCGTCAATATTCATAAACGCCCAACAGTGACCTTGTCGAAACCCTGGAGCTTCGCAACATCCTCCAATGCGCCGTCCAGACTATCACTGCTGCTGCCGCACGCACGGAATCTCGTGGTGCTCACGCACGTGAAGATTTCCCAGAGGTCAGTATCTACCAGAACGATCTACATCGACTATGAATGTCACGACTCATTGCCTATACCCAGCGGGACGACGAAGCCTGGATGAAGCACACCCTGACTTGGCAACACGACGTCAACTCACCTGACGTAGAGATCAAGTACCGCAAGGTCATTCATAACACACTCGACGAGAATGAGTGCAAGTCGGTGCCGCCGTTCAAGCGTGTCTACTAAATGCTTGGCATACATGCCGAAGTCAGCGAAAGTGGTTTGCCCGGCCTGGCGGTCTCGTTTTCCTCGTCTTTACCTCAACCTGTCACCCGTAGTACTATCAGGCAATAACTTACTGTGTTGTAAACTGATCCAAGCCATTTTGGTGCACGGACTTGGTTGGGACTTGGGTGCCTTACTTACTTCAGAGTGTTGTCCCTAGGAAGGATCGAGTTAGACGGAATGGAAGATCGATACCATTTAAATCCCATCCGTCTATGACGAACCGAGATCACGGTCCTATGAGCCCAATGCACCCTGACTGACAAAGTCTACAGGAGGCAGCCCCAAGATATGTGTGCAAGGACAGCTTCTCCAGCTCTCCAAACATTCTGTCCCGACGAACCCTCTCAACATCATCAACCAGGAGCGACAATTAATGTCTTTTCCCACTGTCGAAATTGTCTTTGCGCCCGCTACGGAACAGTTTCGCCACAACCCGCGCGATCAAGCTGTTGTTCGACCAACGCTCGATATTCTCCGTAGAACCGACGGTGTGATTCAGTCTGTGTGCCTTATTCCTGCTTGTATCGGTGATTCTGACCACGACCGCCGGCATAGCACCTACTATGGCGTCCAACACGAGGATAAGGGAACTGTGTACGTGCTGGTCGGTGAGAGACGGGATCTTGCTTTTTTTGAGTGTGAGATGGCGCTTGAAGCTTACACAAACATACCGTTACATACGTTACCCGAACACCCGATTATGACGCCGGTGCGGCGCAGCATGGGAGTCCCTCGCGTACCACCACGCCCTCATCAACGACACCGTCGCGTACCCGCCGCTGGTCAGCGCGATCCAGGCGATTATAGACTTGTCGGCGATCCAGGCGTACCATGTTGCGTTCACGAGCGAGCCGTGGAGGGCCATTGGCGCGCCTGTGCTCGAGATCGCCACGTTCAGGCTGCATGAGGGGCGGTCAAAGGAACGGTTAGAGGAGTTGGTGGACGCCCTGGCGAAGGAGATGGATTCGACCCCTGAGGAGGCTGGGCCAGTGAGTGCGGCGTGGGGCCCGACTGTGGAAGATGAACAGATGGTGGGTTTGGTCGTTGGGTGGACGAGCGTTGAGGTATGTCCATTGTCCAAGTTATGGTGTTGGACCCTTCCCCCTTTAGGGGTGCGTTGTGGTTATTCGAATGTGCTGACGCTGGCGGTGTTCCTAATAGGCACACTGGTCGTTTGTGACAACGGATCCGACAACGGTGGATCTCATCAGGAGGGCGAAGGAGATCTCGACTGTGAACGTCACCCATGTCTCACTTGCGCTCTACGAGGGGTAGAATGATTGTTCGGACAAGAGAAGATGACTGTCTCAATGTACACTAGGTTCTGCAAGCACAGGGCGTACCTTGTACGCGTGTTTAGACGTTCTGAGCGTCGACACAGCACCACGTAAGCCCATCTTCCCAAGGTTGCTCCGCATCACACATTCATTGTTACGTAGGCGGAGCTCCTCCGTCCGTCCCACGGCTATCCTATTCTCACTCTCCGCTAAATTCACTCATAGTCATCCTTTTGGCTTATGGTCTAATCATACATATAAGGCCAGTTCGGTATATTCAATGCTCATGCCTACCTAAGGCTGACCATGTTGTACTGCCGCCTAAAGGTAATCTGACGCACATGGTATAGACCCAACGCGTGTAACTATCAGGTCTAAGTATACCCCCAGTCACACCATCCAGCACGGGTTAATCGTCTCCCGAGCCGCTGCTTCCACGTTCTCCTCCTCCTGTGAACGGCCGCCCTTGGAAAGCCAGTACACTACGCAACGCACCGCAACCACTCAATAGACGGACAATATCACCGGCAACTTACACGCCGTTCTCAGTGTACGCGACCCTTCCGACAGGACCTGCGTTGCAGCCGACAGCGTGAGTGGGTCGTAGAAAATTCCACAGGTTTAGAGGTGAGTATTGAGGGAACGCAGTGCAGCTCTACTGCCAGATGCGCCGCCATCCGGACATCGGTAACACAGATCAGTCTCACCAGTGGCTTTGGCTCCCAGTGATGTCGGTGGAGGGCATTGTCTACCGTGAGCCTTATATGATAGCATCCCTCGCCCTCGGACGAGATTGCTATCCTATCTCCCCACCTGTGAAAGGATTCAGCGGGGTCCAGTGAGTCGGTTTGCTTTTCCGTCGCTGTGATTGATTCAGTGGGCTGAATGGCACCGAATCACGCAGGTCGGAGAGAAGATGCGCAACACCATCATGGCTCTGGAGGCTTTCGCTCTCTTGTTTTTGGTGGTGCCGACCCTTGCGAAGCATGGACAAGGCGAAATGGAAGACAGCGACGACGAAGATGGATCTACATCCTCTACTCCGAGTCCTTCCTCTAATTTGCCCGCAACGTCGTCTTCTTCCTCACCCCAGGCATCGCCCACTCATTCCCCCTTCCTCTTCCTCCAGCCCGACAACAGCACGACCTGCCAGCCGACCACATTCCGCTGGCTATCCAACCCTATGCTTGACGACGTGCCCATGACACTCGCCGTCACAAACGACAGCACGACGAGCTCGGGACAAGGCCCGATCGACAACGTCCTTGTCTCCCGCATGCTCACGACGAACGTCTCCGGAGCCGCGCACATGTTCGTGTGGCCCGGCGTCGACGTCCCGCAGGGTGTGTACGTCGCCATCGCGTTCGACACCGCGCACAAGACGGGTGTGTTCGCACAGTCCCCGCGGTTCTTCGTGCGCGGAGACTCGAACGCGAGCTGCGTCTCCGATGTCAGCGGGGTAGCATCCGACTCGCGCTCCCCCGGCGGACCCGGGTCCCCCACCTCGTCCGATTCCGATTCCGCCTCCTCGGACGCTGGGACGCAGTCTCAGGACGGGTTGGGGAGCCCGACACCCACTGGTCCGGGGCGAGCCGCAGAATCCGGCGGGACAGAGCCGAAGAAGTTGAGTCCCGCGGTCCTGGGAGGCGTTGTTGCTGGGTTGGTGGTGGGCGTGGTTATGCTTATCCTTGTGTTCACGTTTCCGCACTATTGGAAGGCGCGCCTGGTGAGGCGGGTGAGGGAGCGGAGGCCTGGCGGGGCGTACTACCTGTTCTGATTCGTTTCATGCTCATCTTGTCCTCATGACTGGTACCAAGCATCCGTGTTCCCGCGATGGAGAGACAGTTCCAACACAGACTTGTTCTGCGGAGTACCTGCGCTTTATGTATACTAGTTTGACGTTATCTCATCCCCTCGACAATTGAAACACGAGCATCTGGACTTTTCATTATACTGCATTATACAAGTATTTGGGTATACAGCTATGAAATACAGTGTTCTACCAGTTCGTCTAGCTAACTCATGTCATGATGTCGATGGTCATCGGTCAATGGCAATGACTAGGTCCGAGAACGTTGCACGAAACGAATAAGATACCACGGTGACAGGCCCCCTCTGGCTCCAGCAGCGGCGGCCTCTGCGAGCACCCCTCCTATCACTGTGCCCAGCTAATCCTATGCAGGATAGGAGACGTCTTAGGTGCGCCCAATAGAGCCCATGAAGCTCTTGAGGTCCAGCTCTTGGTACTCTTCCTCTGGAGGGAGATCCTCCAGCCCTCGCAGGACGTTCTTCTGGCCGAGCGGAGCGCCGCTCGCGTCCTTGTCCTTCTTCTTTGTTGCTGCGGCAGCGTCCTCCTCTGCAGTAGTCCGCTTGAATAGGTCGAGGACAAGGTCGGTGTCCATCGACGACAGTCCGGAGTTCTGCTGAGTGACTACCGAATTGGCGATATTGAGCTTGAAGCGCTGCAGGCTGCGTGAAGGGGTGAGATAATCGGTACCGTACATGAAAGGACGAGGAGGGAAAGGAAGCGTACCCCATGATCTTCTCCTCCAAAGTGCCCTTGGTGATGAGCCGATAGACGTTGACGACCTTCTTTTGCCCGATACGGTGGGCACGGTCCATCGCCTGGAGATCTTTCATTGGGTTCCAGTCGTGCTCGACAAAGATGACCGTGTCCGCGCCAGTCAGCGTCAGACCCAGTCCACCCACATGCGTGGTCAGCAGCAAACAGTCGATACTAGGGTCGGCATTGAAGGTCTGCACAACCGCGTGTCGCTTGTTGGCGTCAGTCGAGCCGTCGAGACGCATGTACGTCACGGAGGGCATGTGCTGCTTAAAGAGGTCGGTCTCGATGATGTCCAGCATCTGCTTCATCTGGCAGAAGATGAGCACGCGGTGCTGTGAGAACGCGCCTGTCGCCGTCTCTTCTGTCTCCACAAGCTCGGACTTGGTCGCATCGCCCGCCGCCCCTGGAGCCTGGCCAATCCCGCAGTCGACGAGGAGTTGGCTGAAGGTAGGCGATTAATGGAAGGCTACGTGTAAGACGATAGAAAGGACATACCGTAGCGCCTGTAGCTTGGGAGCGTGCTGGATATTGGTGAGGTCGCCAGATGAGGCATTGACGCCGGACTTGGTGAGCGCGTCTTTGATCGCTTCCTTGTCGTTCTTGAGCACAAGCGCGGGATGGTTGCAGAGCTTCCTGAGGTACTGCAGTGACTGGAAGACGTGTTGCTGCTCTCCATCCTTCTCATTGTTGGATCGCACCACATCCTCGGCCTCCATCTTGGCGCGCGATTTGGAGAAGTCGTCATACAGGAACTTCTGTAGCTCTGACAGCTCGCAGTAATAGTCCTGAATGATTTTGGGCGGTAGGTCGTGGAGAACGTCCTCCTTGAGACGTCGAAGTAGGAAGGGCAAGACTTGTTTATGCAGGGCCTCCAACGCCAATGCAGCTATGCAAGGTATCAATGGGTTGATATGATAAGTGGAACAATGCCAACGTACCAGCTTCACCAGTCTTGGCTTTGCCGTCCCGATTGGACAAGATGGGTTTGCTGAAGCGTTCATTGAAGGACGACTCCGTTCCAAGAAAGCCGGGCATCAAGAAGTCGAAGAGACTCCACAACTCCAGAACGTTGTTCTGAATAGGAGTACCAGAGAGGATGAGTCGGTGGACCGCTTGGATCTGCTTGACGGCCTTTGTCAGCTTCGTCTTTGCGTTCTTGATGATGTGGCCTTCGTCTAGGATGCAATAGTGCCAATTGACGTCTTGCAAGCTGCTGATGTCGTTTCGGACAACTTCGTAGGAGGTGACCACGACATCATATGTCTTCAACTTGGGGAGAAGTTTGTATCGTTCCCTAGAATTGCCGGTGTAGAGGACTGGCCGGAGGTTTTCGGTGTATTTGAGTATCTCGTAGTACCAGTGGCCTGTGAGTGTCGGCGGACAAACGATGAGCGATGGTAAGTGCTTCGAGTCCGGAGACTTAGTCTCTTTGTACTTCTGTGCACGCTCGTGATGCTTGCTGGCAAGGATACAAATCGACTGTAGCGTCTTGCCAAGACCCATATCTGAAAACGACATAGTTATTCAGACAATGCATGCAGCAATCTGCTCTTTAGTTATGCTCACCATCACAGAGAATGCCATGCAGTTGGTACTTGGCGAGGAATGCGAGCCAATTGACGCCCTCCTGCTGATACTTGCGGAGCTCCGCCTTGATCGTGACAGGAATCTCATATTGCTCGACTTTGCTCCCATCAAGGAGCTGCATGAGGAACTGACGCTCCTCCTCCCGGCGTTTCAGTAGATCCTCAGGGAAATTCGGAGGATCGGGAAGTCCCGCCTGCACGATGATCAGGAGAGACTCTCACGGGGAAAGACAGAAGGCGTGCCTCAAGAGGTACCATCTTGACTAGGGACGCGAATGTGTTCGTGGCTGTCGCTCGAACGTCATCATCCGGATCACTCATCCGTCCCAGGACAGGGACGACCATGAAGATGACATATGGCAAAGCCTTGATATCCAGCTTCTGGACAATGTCTGTCGTGCGCCGTCAGAACTTGAATCAAGTCAGGAACAGGTACATGGATGCACTCACGATAAATGAGCTCAATGGCACCCTGTCGGTTAGCTAGTACCGCTGCGTCGCCGAGGTAGGGCACGACCTTCTCTATGACATAGCGCATCGCGTCCAAAGTCAGCACATCGCAGATCGTAGCGAAACACCTAGCAGCAGACTGCCGAACGATGGCGAAGCGGCTGCGGAGTGCAAGGGTTACGTGAGGGAACAGCTCGGTGAAGTTGCGCGAGAGGTCTGCGTGGAAGGTGGGCACCACAGCTTCGAGGACGCTCAAGGAGTCGATGACATCTTGCCCGTCTCGTTTATCAATCTGTTCGTCCATCTTGCTCACGGAGTCGGTGGCGCATGCACTCAGCAACCCACCGGCCATAGCCTGCCACATCTTGGGAACAGCGTCGAGAAGTCGAGGCCCAAACTTCGCAGAGAGCTTCTCGAACGCAAGCCTTGCACCCCGGCGAGAGAGGCGTGCCTTTGCAGGATCCTCCACTTGCTTGTCGCTCGCCTCTTTCCCGTTGGCGACAGGTGCTCCAGAATGCTTGCTGAAAGATAGGACAGCATTGAGGGTCTTGCGGTTGTATAAGAATGTCGGGGTTTGTTCGACGTCCTGGCAGAGGAATGTGCACAGGTTTTTGACGATCTTGTCTGGAGGCTGATTGAGGTCTCGTTGGACGCAGAACTCGACGAAGGCAGCCACAGCCGCCGCAGAATGCATTTGGAGGTCTAGGTTCTCCTCGTTCTGCATCACACGGCGTGAATATTGCGAAAAATCACAGCTGAAAGCAACACGCTCACCTTGATACTGTTCATGATGCCCTTCACAATCGGACTAACCTTGTCCGGGGTGCTCTTGAACGCAACGAAAGCCGCGGCAAAAGCAGCTGCGACCCTGACGTCGTACTGCGCCTTCACCTCGATGTAACGCTCGATGCTCGAGACGACCTTGAGCCGCTTATCCTTGATGATCGCAAGCTCTCGCTTCTTCGTGCGGCCCAGGCTCTCCTTAAGCTTGTCAAACATCTTCCCGATGGCCGCCTGTGCGGTCTCAATGGTGAAACAGCCATCCTTGGTGCCTGTCACGTCAATCTCCGTGCCGAGCTGAGGGATCGCGCTCGCGGGCACTTTGCAGTCGTACGCGAATGACTGGAGAAGGTTGTAGCACTCTCCGTGTATACGTGCGAGTGTGAAGGCCATCTCGTGATACGCGGCTGGAGGTTCGGCTTGCAGCCACGCGAGTGTCTTCTCGCTGAGCTCGGCGGCCAGCGGAGACGATGCGATGAGCAGTGGTGTGTCGGACACTGAGCGGGCATCGTATTCGCGTGCCCAGCACTCCGAGATGATCGCGGCAAGGAACTTCTGAAGCATGCTCGTAGAATCGATGTAGTGGAGGAGTATCGGCCGGAAGGTGTCGTCCAAGGAGACACCCTGCTGTGTCTGTAGAACGCAAATGAACGGACAATATCGTGGTGATACGATAAAGACGTACTGTTGATGGCCAGAATGCGATGATGTACGCCAAGGCCGCAGAAGCAGCAAGTCGTGCTTGTATGACGACCTCGACCGGTACAAGTGATAGGTCTTGCGCGAGCATGTTCTTGTCGACGTTGTGCCTCTCGGACGGTCCACCATTGTCTGCTCCCACTGTTGGGTCGTAAAAACTAGATGCGTCCAGAGGAAGGCCCAATGGGGTCATCAGCACGGCGTACCACTCCAACAAGACCTGTTGCGTGAGAGACGACTCTATCCACCCACTTGTCCGGTGCAAGATAGTGAGTACCTCTTGCCATGTCGTGAGAGTGGCCTCGCGGATGTCCGAGCGTTCTTCCACAAGAAGGTTCTGGAAGAGTAAGCGAAGAAATGGAACGGAGATCCAGCCTCTTGGAAGTGATTGCACGGTCATGAAGGTATGTAGGGTCTTCACGACCGCTAATCGCACGTTGGCGATCGTATGTCGGAAGAAGGGGAACAAGGTGGGAGCCAGGACAGTGATGGGATGTCTAGGACGTTTGTCAATACATAAGCTATACGCTTCTGCACAGGTGGACGTACGATCGCGACTCATCAGCAATGATCTCGATGACTTGGTTGTATGTCACTAGTCGACCTATTCCCGAGGAAGTAAGTCCTGAATTGTCGCGAGTACAGAGAGTGATACACACCAAGAAGATCCATGACTGCGCCAACGCTTGAACTGAGATCGTCCTTCATGTCGCTGAGACAACTCCATAGGACGGCAAGAACTCGACTCAGCTCCTCCGGTAATCGTTCGACAAGGAAGGCGGCAACCGGGAGCAAACACGATGCTGCGACAGAGCGCACATCGTCGTCATGATCTCCTAAGCTGCAGACTGAGTGTTAGAATGCGACGCATACTGTGTACCACGACGAACTGACCCGAGTACTGCTGCGTCGACGACACCTCTTAGCACCTCTTTGCCGTCGTCAACCTCCATACCACCATTTTCTGGCACATCTAGGCTAACGAGGTCGCTTCGCACTGCGACCTCATACTTTATGCCGAGAAGACCCGCGTGACGGACCTCCCAGACGTGGCCTTTCTCTGTACTTTTGCTAATACCTTTCACGGCTGAGGGCTTGATAGTGACCGGGAAATCTTGGCGAATCATCTGCAAGAGGATATTGTGCACGTGAAGGACAGACCGGCGTGGCATGTGGAGGAGCAGGGAGGCAAGCGTCTGTGAGGCTGTCTCGCGTACTGGGGCGACAACCTACGAAACACCATAAACGAGGAGGCATTAGGTCAAGAGAGTGAAGCTCTAACCTGGTCAGACACAAAGTCTCCAAATCGATCAAGTACGAAGATGCAGAGGAACTTGACGGCGAGATCGTTGCACCACCTCTCGTGAGCAACGAGATTCTCGTCCCATGAGAGGTCAGCTGTCGTGCGAATATTATTCTTATCCTCACGACATGTCGTGCAAGTTACTCACCTTTCATACCTCCGTACTTCCCTTGTAGTTTGAGGACTTCTCGTAGTGCCATGGCAGCACCATGTCTGACTTCCCATGCGGCGCTGAAGAGGTCGACCTCGAGGAGCTTCACAAGACCGTCCCACACCCAATGACCATGTTGTACCTCGAGGGCCTTAGACTTGCTCTCCGTCTTCGGCGCGACGGCCCCTCCCTTCGAGGGATCGATGACGACGCGATCTTGTGATGAACCATCCGTTGGTGACTTGGGACTATCAACGCGTTGTTTTGGTGTCGACTCATCCGAGCTCACAAGACGTGCTCTACAAATGATCAGCACACATTCGTAGAGTAAGTCTAAACGACCAACTTAGACTGGCCGGCCGCAATGGCCTGATACTTCGAACCCGAGCCTTGGGTCGGTGGAAGAGCGCCAACCACAGCGGCATTTCCCGGTTTCCGCTTCCGCTTGAGCCTATTCCGCTCCCGAGCAGAGAGTGCAGATGTATCTTCTGGAGCGGGGGTACCCACTACAGGAGAAGGTGCGGGTGTCGAAGACTTTGACTTGTGGGGCACCGACCCTTCCTTCTTCACCTTGAGGTCGACGAATTCATCTGTGGGGGAACTTGGGACTTGGTCGTCTTCCACCTTCACTGCCGGGACCATGTCAACATCTTGGCCGACTTCATCCGCAGCTAGCTCCTTATCGAGATCCATGTCATCTGCGCCTCCAAAGCTGTCGAGGAAATCGAGTCCTAGACGTCCCATTGCTTCTTTGCGCGCTTTCTTGACCTCGGATGAATTTGCAAGTATGCCTGTTGGCTTCGTGAATTCCTTCCCTGATGATGCGAGGAGGAGTGTTCCTTTCTCCATCAGCTCGCGGACGGAGAAGGAGGGAAAATCAGGAGCGGGGAGGGAAAAGGAGGTGCCGTATGGTTTAGAGTCCGTATCGGGATATGGCATCCACAAGGGGACTAGAGTGAAAATCTGGGAGAGCGCGGTGGAAGCTGCCGAACGCGTCTCGTGAGATCTTGAGTGTAGATATGGCAAGATCTGATCCGTATGAGTGTAATATTCATCTGCCCAAGGAAGACACTTACTCTTGCAAGTACTGCCATCAACTCGGACCAACCTGAGGGATCGCCAATAGGCACATGGTGACGGACGGTTTTGACGTCGTCCTCAACAAGGGCAACATCGCTGATGACACTCTTAGCTGCTAGCTGAGCAAGTTGTTTGGCTGCTGTCGTCCTCACGGACGCTGAGGACCCTGTGTCGAGCAACAACAGGAGCCGGTCCAATCTTCAAAAGGGCAATGCACGGTGAGTCTCTTGCAAACACAGCGACTGCCAGATCTGGACAGACACAAACCTCGACGTCATTACGTAACCGACCGGACCGCTACTCCGCGCTTGAAGATCGCAGGCAGGATAACGGGGAAGTTCTCACGCTCACCCGCCACGACGACTGTTCCTTTTATCATCTCGACCTTGTGACGAAAATTTGACGCTGTCACGCGTGACGTGTCATCTGTGTCACTGGGGCGCTTTCTTCTGATGCTCCCAAACAAAACCACCGTGCGGTCTGATCGTCTTCCTCCTTGACTCCTACCACCCACGTCGTTTGCGCATCTTTCAAAGCATCTATCTGACCAAAAAATCAGCAATATTGCGCTCAAACAAGAGTCAGACGACTGAAAGGTTGGTCCCACCCGGTCACGGTGTAACAGCCCAGATCTAATCACCAAATTGGGACCCCGCCGCATCATTCGCAGCAAAACTTGATCTCGTCTCTTCAGGCCTAACACTCGCTACGTGGCTATAATACATACATCGCTACACTTTCTTTGCGCGTCTTGACAGCGCGAGAAGAACGTGTTAGAAGCTAACTAGGGAACGCCCGCAGATATCAATGCCCCTCGAGCCAAGGACAGCGCGAGTGGCACTGGGGATCACGGCAAGTTGCGTTCATAAACAAGCTTCTGTTCACGACGAAGTTCGAACTGCGTTGACTGGTCCGGACGCGTGAGCGAACCAGGTATGCGCAAACGTATTCTTAACGAGCCTTCGGCAAGCTTCGAGTTCCAGCGCACTAAATGAACGGCCAGAATGTCTGCAGGTATCCGTGAGCTTCTCGACGGACTCATAGCAGAGTTGCGTGACGAAGCTTGTCCCAATACGCAAGGTTAGTATGACACAGTCTAGAGTTTGCATTTGTGTTGCTATCATCCACTGACGTGGCTTTTGATAGCCCTATATCATTGCGAGCGAGCCGGTGCAACCTTAGTACATGCCGCACATGCTCTTCTCGACGACCTGTCATCCCAAGAGAGAGAAGATATATGCGCATCTCTTCTACACCTAGTGAAACGTGCCCATGCAGAAATGGCGGCCGGCGGCACACGCACGAGTGGATGGCGACGAGTATACACGGACGCGTCTATCCTCCTCGCCTTTGCCGACATCTTCAAGTTCCAGTCCTCCAATGAGATAGCATCTGCATTTTCAGCCATCTCACACCTTGATCACGCTATCGTAATCGCAGGCGCCCCGGGCGAGGGCAGAATGGACCAAATTCTTGACTTGATCAGGACTGTACAGTCCAAATGCCTTGCTTCTTCTGCGACCTCTCATCATGTGGTCTCCTCAGTGGGGGCGAAGCGCTTGTCTTCGAGCCTTCCCATTGCACCCCTTTTCACCGCCACAAGGCCTGTTCCCTGCTTGGATATACCTCCTTCACTGAATTCATACATCTCTCGCCTCTTGAGTCAACCCTTTGTCCTCCGTAAATACCTCCTTGATTGGCCCGCACTGAACGATCACCCTTGGAGCTCACTGGATTATTTACGTACTGTGGCAGGCCCTGGGCGGGTGATTCCGGTGGAAGTGGGCAGCGATTACAGGAGTGACGACTGGACGCAGATGATGATGCCATGGGACGACTTTCTCTCCAGTCTCGAAGAACCGCCCACGGGAGTCACCCCGAAGCCCGTACTGTACCTCGCACAGCATAGCCTGTTCAACCAGTTCCCGGCGTTGAAGGACGACATATTGGTTCCTGATTATGTCTACTCTGACTTGGATCCACCCGGCAACTATCCGCAGTATGTGCCTCCGGCAAACGAGGAGCGTCTAGTCCTCAATGCGTGGTTGGGACCGAGTGGGACTGTTTCCCCTGCGCATACGGCAAGTTACACGAACCACATCACCGGCGCATGCTGACCAAAGTGTAGGATCCGTATTTTAACTTCTACGGTATGTTCCTTACAGCACAACGCTCACTCAGATTCCTGATGCCCCGCATATCAGCACAAGTAGTTGGGCGGAAGACCGTCTGGTTGGCTTCTCCGGAAGCATCGCCATACATGTATCCTTACTTTGATGTGTCCAGCTCATCCCCGCTTGACCAACCCCGCAACCCCGCAGCGAACACCGAGAGCCCCTCTATGAGCAATACGACTCAGGTAGACGTCTTTCTGACTTCTCCGGAAGGCGTCGCCGCCAGCAAGTTGGAATACCCGAAATTTTGGAATCATGTTGTCCCTGAGGCGATGTCGGTGACGCTTGAGCCGGGCGACTTGCTATACTTTCCTCCAGGATGGTGGCACGCCATGCGTAGCGAGGAGATGAGTTTCTCTGTTTCCATGTGGTTCTGATCCCAACCATCTACATACTGTGTCTCGTTTCCTGTTATACGTCAGAGCTGGGCGCGCCTCTTAGTTGTGAAATATGCGTTGATCAAAATGTGTATTGTGACTAGTACTTCTCACGAATGATAAGACAGGAGAACTTGCAGTCGGTTATTCCTCACAGGCGCTAAATGTCACAGTGTGATCTGTACATCTATGGCGCTAATTCGTCTCATACACCTTGCCTTCATCCAAGATGTCGAGCAGAGCTGGTGGTCTGTACGGCGGCATACAGTTCTCATCTTCCAAACCCTTCTTGTCATCACAAAGCCATGCGACAACCTCTGCAGCACCGGTCGTGGAGAAGGCACCCGCACCTGCACCGCCAGATACATCTATTCCAACAGAAAATGCCTCCGCCTCAATGAGCACAGCAGGAAGCGAAACAGGCGCAACAGCCAAGGCCACAGCCGGTATTCCTCCCTCTTCTACAGCGTCCGTGTTGTAGAGCTCGTTATTTACGATATTATCGTTCATGTGCCCCTTTACCCTCGGACAACCCATTTGCTTGTCCCCCGTGTCCTCGCAGGATGGTCGGCTGCTCTAGCATTCGCACCGACGCGTCGTCAGGCCCCCAAATCGAAACCAGCGGCCCCACGACTTCCAGTAGGAGCTGCTGTCACCGGCGCGGTGTCCTCAGTGTCTGCAAACGCCACAATCTCGAGCACTGCGGTTGTGTTCGCCCCGCCCTCGTTGGTCGAAACGAACCCGCCTAAGTATGAAGACATCCCCCAATCTCACGGAGCGCCACAGGGACAGGGATGGGGTAGAAAGGTCAAACCACCTTCGATGGTCCTTGACGAGGATGTGAACGGGTTCAAGTCGAAGCGGGGTGGGAAGAAGGAAGGTGGTGGAGGCGGAAAGAAGAAGGGTAAGAAGGTGAGTATATGGCTGACCCGTATGCAACAACGTGCATAACTGTGTGTTCTCGCAGAATAAGAACGCGCAAGCAATCGCTGTTTGGAACCCCGATGAAGCCTATGACCCGATGCGTCCGAACGACTACAACGAGTTCAAGCACTGGCAGCGGCGCGAACGTGAGGAGCGAAGGGAGCGTATACTCGAGGAACGCCGACGCGGGGATGATCGGAAGCGCTACAGGCGCAGCAGTAGCTATTCCGACGACTCCCACAGCGGTTCAGAGGACGAGCGCCCACGCAAGGCAGGTGAGTAACCTTCATGTGCTATCCGATTCTCCTAGATCATGACCTGTGGACAGGCCGCTGGGACGATGGTGGGCGTGATGAGATGGAAGACGACTACGATCGACCCCGTGTTCTTGGGATTGGTGCAACACCTTCCAATCCACCTCCCGCTATTGCCCCAGTCAGGGTTGACATGACTGGAGATGAAGCCTATCAGCGTCGACTAGCCATGTCTCAAGGGTCCAGACCCCCAGAACCTACTGCGCCGACTGTCGAACCCGACATACCGGGGGTTGAAAGAATGCCTCCTCGTTCTCCGCCGCCGCCGCCACTTGTCGTGGCACCTATCGCGCAATCTGGCGAGGAAGCTTACTTACGTCGACTGGCACTGTCGCAACAAGACGCGCCTCAGCTTCCTCTTGTGCCAAGCCCTGCGCCGTTCTCCAGCCCACCTCCTCGTACGCCGAGCCTACCCCCACCTATGGTTCCGCAGCCGCCTGCGAGCGTCCCGGTGGCGTCCAAACCACCAATGGCAGTGGACAAAATACAAAACAGCAAGCAAGCTGCGGCTGCAATCGCTGCTCGATTGAGTGCCCTTGCTCCGAAAGGTGCTGCTGGCGCGCCTCCTACACCAGTTGCCGCCCCTCCGAGCGCGCCCATCGAAGAACAACCGGAGGCTCCCAAGAGGTATGTCCCTTTCACTCATACCCACACATTGGCGTTGACATCAAGATTCACAGACCCGATCCTCATGGCTTCGCGGCGCGTCTCATGGCAAAGTGGGGACACAAGGAGGGTGAAGGGTTGGGGGTCGACGGAAGCGGCATCGTGCACGCACTCACTGTAGAACAAGTCGCCCAAGGCAAGAGCGGCAAAGGTAAAGGCAAAGGTGGCAAAGACTCCCCTGCCATCGGTGGTGCGACCGCCAAGATGGGTAAGATCGTGAATATGAACGAGGATGCGAAGACAAGAGAAGACCGCGAGCGGTTCGGAGAGCCGAGTCGGGTGGTAGTGCTCACGAACATGGTTGGCTTGGAAGATGTGGAGGACGAGGACCTCAGAGGGGAAATTGGTAGGTTATATATAGTGTGTACACATCGAGGCTTGACTGACGACGTTTCGACTGCAAGGCGACGAATGCTCCAAGAACGGCACAGTCGAACGCGTGGTCGTTCATCCGGTGTATCCCCAGCCAGAGGATCCTGATGACGCCGTGCGCATCTTTGTCATCTTCGCCGGTCCTGTGGGTGCCTGGAAGACGGTGCGCGAGATGGACGGGCGGTTTTTCGGCGGACGCAGCGTTCGTGCGCGATACTTTCCCGAGGCGCGGTTCAATGCGGTGGATTTAGACGCGCCCCTGTGAAAGTCACGGAGGGTTTGCCTGGAAGCGTGAATGCAGACGTCTCGTCACCAAATGTTGTGTTCTTGATTGGATTGGGTATCGAGTATCATTTGCTCTCAGTTGTCGTTGTATTGTCTCGTCGATTGTGCAAAATATCGTTGTTCCTCTTAATGTCTATGATATCACGGTCTGACTATTGTTAGGAAGTGAAATCACTAATTGTCATTGATGAATCGTAGGAACGAGTCTGGAGTGAAAAGTCCTCCTCCTCTTCAAGACGCTCGGATAACCTCCCGAGTCAGAAGAAACCGCTGCGATATGTGTCGTTGAGGCGTCCTTGAATACACACTCGTCATGCCTTGTCCAGGCCCAGTGAGGCTCCATCGTTTTGGGCATCGGAGACAGAGTATGACGCGAAAATTGGGACTCCCGATATATAGTTGACTATCCCTTATCGCACGTAATTAAGGCTGTTACGGGGAAGAAAATAGGATTTCCAGTACTCAACCCCACCCCACACATTCATTTCGCTTGCGTGCGCAGTTGCCGGACCGGTTGACCATCCCACTGCCGTGACAGTACACAGAGGACGTCTCAAGGCCTCCTATGTAGGTCTCTTGTGTGTGTAATGTGGCGCTGCACCCTCTCTCGGACCACACGCCGTCACAGTCCGAGGTCAAACTTACATAACTACATGTATATGTTTGTAGTATTTACAAGCTTATACATGTCATATATAGCGCGCAAGCTGTCGGAGGTGGGGAAGAGAAGCGCCCAATGCTACAGTCTGCATTGGGCAGACCACAACGCAGCTATGGCTCTTCCGGGCAGCCCAGAGCCTCATACTCGCACTTTGCCCTCAGCATGGACCTCACTCGACGGTGGAAATGTCATGCAAGAAGCCCAGGAGGCCCTTGAGTCATATAAGAAGAAGGATGTGAACAAAGGTACGTCTGCTATAGACCTGCTTCTACAGAGGAGCTAATGATACATCGCCTCCACCATCCTGTCATTTGTCTTCATCGACTTCCTATGAACGGTCATGCTCTTTGTTCTCTATCTGTGTTCTCCTCCCGATGCCAGTTGTCGTGCGATTCAAGGCTGTAGGAAATGCACCAATTATGAAGCAGAACTTCTACAAGATTACCGCGTCCAATAGGTTCCAGGCCGTCATACAATTCTTGCGCAAGGAGCTTGGATGGAAACAGGGTGACCCTCTGGTAAGTCCATGGAACATTACTTATTCTGTTCGAAGGCTCCCCATAACCCCAGCTCAATCTCATCTATAACACCGTCCAGTTCACGTACATCAATCTCGCCTTCTCCCCTGCTCCAGATGACACGGTCGCAAATCTGTTCAAGGTGTGTACCTCGGACATGTGCTCACCGGGGCATGTGCACGTATACTGAGGATTCGTCAGTCGTTTTCGACCGAGGGTCACCTAATAGTAAACTACAGGTGTGTACCTTAACTTCCTATCTGGCACATCTAACTGACAGGCCATCAGTACAACTGCCGCCTGGGGTTGATTGCCTCAGCTCGACAACTACCGCCTTCTCTTCAACGCGTCGACTTATATTGTACAGCTGCTGGTATCATGTCTTCGGACGTTTTGTGCAACATGGAAATTGCCTGTATTGCATGCACACCTTGGGTGTCTGTTCCCAAACACAGCACATGCACGACCTCCTTGCCTACATCTGAAATAGTCATCACTCGTCTGTCATCTGGGATGTTGCCATGCATAGCATCAGTCTAAGTGCCCAGGCATACTCATAAAGTGAACGGCTGACGGGTGCATGGTAACCTACGGAAGAATGGAAGGACCAAACCGTCAGACCGTGTAATTGGACCAAGGTAGGTTTCAACTTCGGTTTTCGTGGCACTGGTTGAGGGTGAAAGCCCTTATTCGTCCCCATTTCTTAGATCCTGTTAGATTCACTATGTCTGCGATGCACCTCCTCCCCACGGACAATCAAGCATGTGCATCTTGCGGTTTGTATCGCTCACAGCTCAAGAACTCGTTCAATCGGTGTGGCGGCTGCTCTACGGTGGTGTAGTATTGCAGTAAGAAGTGCCAAAGAGCAGCATGGCCATCGCACAAGTTTGTATCGACGGGACTTCCCGTGAGTTCAAGAGGGGAGAATGCAACTGAATGAATGTTCATCCAGGTTGGTGTGCCGCCCGAGTAACACTAGTGAGGACCCGAGTCATCGGCTCAAGCATGGGACACTTGGCTACTCATTGTACTCAACACCTACTGAGATCCACTATGAGTGCCTTCCGAGACTGGGCGCAAGCACGCTACTATTACACTCTTACCATAATGGCGAACTGCACGATGTATCATCAGGGCGGCGTCGATTTCAATCCGAAGTCCCCCCGGGCAATGGCCTTCAGCCTCAGGTGTCGCCAAAAGGAGTCCGAGTCGACATTCTATGTGGACAGGGTTGCTGTTATAGACATGAACCTCCCCACATTCACTTAGAAGGACTGGGATAAGCTGAAAGAAGACTGCGAATGCCACGAGTTATCCACCCGCGAGCTATACCCGGACCCCAACTTCGCTGGCTATATCCCTACTGTCTACTTCATGGTCAATCTGGGAGTGGAAACAACTCTCCATTACCCTCTATGCCTCCGCCTTCAGCCAGACCACGTCCCTCTCGACGCAAAGACAAGCACCATAATCTCCGATATCGAGCTCCTGTGCTCCGTCAGTCTCGACCGGTAATCAGTACACCTGCACCCAGAGGGTGACAATCAAGCAGAACCCGACATCGACGAGTACGTGCATGGGAAGAAGGGTTGGAAGCAGTTACCTGTCAAGTGGGAGTTCTGGGACGCCACATCAGGATTCGACGATGGCACCAACGCCCTCAAGTCAGGTCTGACTCCTGGAGCACTATGGCATGCATTCAGGGACATCTCGAGTCTTTGCTAGAGGACCTCTGGACTTCGCGAAGTGCTTAATGGTATGCGTTAACCGTTTCCGGGGACCTCGTCGTAACAACTTACTTCTGCTCTCTCCTTAATCCAGGTCCGGGTCACTGACGACCGAACTCAATACTTGTGCGTGCATTGGCTATACTCCCATTTTCTTGGCGGCAATGAGTATTGTCCTGAACATTGGGATCTTGGTATGCCAGGAATGAGTGTGGGTTGTTGACAATCTTGAACCTGTTTGCAATTGATACGAACCACTAATCGAAATGATCACTCCACGTATTGTCTGCGACATGGATTCTGGACCTCCAACTCGTGGACGGGGGTCTGGAGTCTCGCTTGAATGAAGGTCGCGTGCAGTACTCGTGCGAAAATGAAATGGGATCAAAGGCTGGGCAGGTGACTATATAGTATATATAGTTTTACCTCTCGCCCCCAAAATGCTTCCGTCATCTTGTCTACACCAACCTTTCCACTGGGCTCGTTGAGCTGCTCATCGGTGAGTTTCAAGTGTTTGCTGTGAATCTGTGAGATGAAACGCACTGGGCTCTGACAACCTGAGATGTCATGCATTACGCTCGATTATATGAGCGGCGGCTTAGAAACCCGTTAACTGATTTCAAACTCGATTATCTGAACCCACATTGGAAATTTTGCTCAGACTTTCCCACCTTATTCCTTGCAGATACCTCGGTTCTACGCCGGCTCAATCCTCCTTCGCCATACGCCCTGGCAGTAATGGCGACACATGAAGCACATGATGCATCGAAGACACCCAACGAGGACAACGTGCAGACCTTTTGCGACCTACTCGACCAGATGAGAGTCAGTATGTCAGCGACGCGGGATATCGTACGGTCTTTGCGGGAGAAGTAGGTGTCTGCATTGCTTTCGTACAGCCAACCGTTGAGCTCGTGTGTGCTCATGGTATAGGTCAACTGTCACGTCAGAACTCGACACGCGAGAAGGCATCTCTTTACTTTCGCTCAAGTCCCACATGATGCTCTCCTACCTCCAGTCTCTCAGTCTCTTAACGGCGCGACGTGCGATCGGGCATTCACTTGCGGAACGCTCTCCACCACAAGCCTCATTCAGCGCGAAGGATCGTCCTGCTCGCGGGGCAGGTCTAGGCGACCGCGTCGATGCTATGATAGAAGCGAGAGTGGTGTTGGAGAAAGTGAAGGTGCTCGAAGGCCGAATGAAGTACCAGATTGACAAGCTGCTTCGCATCGCTGAAGAGGACACGACGACGGACAAGAACATCATAAACGGTGCGTGTCTCCATCATGGATCCTACGCCCCTCATGCTCATGCGAGCATGCAGACCCTCTCGCCTTCCGCCCCAACCCCCAAGCGCTTATGGACCAGGACTCCGGCTCAGAAAATGAAGGCGGTGGAAGCGTGCAAGGCGACAGTCGTGACGGCATCTACCTTCCCCCCAAGCTTGCACCCATGCCCTACACCGAGCCGCGCAAGTCCAAAGACAAGTCGCACCGCGCTCCGGTCCCCTCAGCCCTCGCGAACCTCGCACACCTCGATCCCTCGAAGCCATACATGGAGTCCACATCCGGATTGGGCTCGACGCCCGCAATGTCGTCGGCACGTGCTCGCGAGCTCAAGCGCATGACCGAGTTCGAGGAAGAGAACTTCACGCGTCTCGTTATGAAGAAGAAGGATGCACGCCGGCGTGCGCTTGACGAGGCAGACATCGCGTTGGGTGGGGCGGGTATGGTTTCCGGCCGGCGGGGCCGCGTCCCCGGCGTTGGGCTTGACGACGAGTTTGGCGACATTCTGAAGTCGGTTGGGAGGAGCAGACAAGGCATCATTGGGGATGGATATGAGGAGTTGCGGCAGAGAGGAAAGAAGGAAGGTGTACTTGCACGGTCAAGGGCAAGGTCTACAGATGATACATTTGGTGACTTGGGCGAGGATGGCCCTAGGCAGAGGAAGCGCAGTAGATTTGAGAAGGAGGTCAAGGCGGCCAAGAAGAGGTCTATATCTAAAAGTAGTCGTAGTCGTAGAGCGTAGATTGATATGCACCTAATAAGGCTCGCACGTTAACGAGGTGCGTGGAGAGTTTCATGCTATTCGAAAGCAATACGAGGGCAATGATACATCGAAGTCTACTTAATACACATGCTCATTGCTACAATAACCTTCTGGGTCATCCTCTACATCTCCTCCCTCGATGTCGCTCACCGGTTGCGCCAATTTTGCTGCATCTGACTACCGTGGTGATTCGGACCTGGGATAGGGAAGAACGGTGGAGTGGCCATAGCGTTAAGCGGATAATGTCCAGCCCCAAACTGCGGTTGTTGGAGCAGGAACGCGCCACGACCTAGGGCAATTTGTGGAATGGGACTAGCCGTGCCCGACGCTGGCGTGGGCGTCGAGCTCTGTGCTCCGAGCGTCGCTGGCGGCTTGAAGTTCTGCAGTGAATGAACTGCTGTTCAGCATCTGAGAGAGGGGAAAGGGGTAGGAACAAACGTACGTATTGACGGCCCTCGCGGTACAGCTCTTCGAGCTTCTTGTCGAACGTACCCTCTGCCTCGAGTTGCAGGTGCACCTTGTATAATTTGAGCGCGGACAGCGCATCCTCAATCGAGTCGTGTGTCTCCGTCTGGATGTTCTCCTTGAGAACGAACCAGGTGAGGAACCGCAGGGAGAGTCGGCGTTGACGATTCTCGAGGTAGTATAGATCTACGGTGTCAATAACCTGCTCGGGCGGAACGAAAATGTCTGGGGGTACGCAACGATGTGGGTCGCGATCCGGATATGATTTTAAACGGAGGCGACGTACTAATGATGCGGAAATCCTTCGAAAGACCGTGCCCGATGAAGATGCATCCGCTATCGACGAGTAGACGCAGCTTCTTGTAGACGACCTTCAAAGGCGTCAGCGTGTACGGCGTTAGGCTTGGATCAAGGTCTCCAACTGTGGTTCCCCCTGTTAGCTTCAAGGATCTACGGCGTGAGGAGAGAGAACTGACATTTGATTCCCGAGAACTCCGTCAGATAGTCCACGATGATCTCGCTCGTGTGAATGTGGTCGTCTATGAACGGCACGCCCTCCCTATTACCATCCCCTCGAAGCACGGACACACGCGCTAATGACAGTCGTGCAGGACGGATGACTTTCTTTGTGCCGTCGGAGCGGTACTCGGTCTCCTCTTGCTGCATGGAGACGAACTCCGCATCGATAGCGATGAGCGTACCCGGTTTGGGTAGTTCCTCGAACCTCAACGGCTCGTGCTTGATAAGTCGTGGATCGCGGTTGCTGTGTTGAATGTAGATGAGTCTGGCAACCAGAAGAGGAAAACATGGTATATCTGACTGACATCGCGATGTTAGTGTCCTTGCACAGGATGGTGTTGTCTATCTTGTCAGGCAAACCGCTGAAGTCCAGTCGCTGGCACACATCAACACGTTCCAAGTACAGAATCGCTGGAACCTGTGCCGATCCTAGGTGAGGAAGCGAGGTATCCGGAAGCGAGTGATGCTGACCTTCCAAGTCGACGGGATACTAATCGCCTCTTCTTCCGTAATATTCTGCACAGCAAAGTCATTGAAGATGAACCAGGGCTCAGGATCCGACACCTCCGCCTCGGGGACTAGGAGTAACGTTGAACGATATGCGCATGTCAAAACCAGAAGCCCTACCTTTGACAATAGCGACAAGATGCGAAGGAGCATCCTTCGCTACCACCTGCGCGACCATCGCCCTCAGCTCATACACGACCGTCTCCGGGTCATCCATGCCCTCGACCTGTCCCCTCAGCTCAATCGTCGGCTTCAAGAACGTCTGCTTCCGTTGGTCCCTCCAGAATTTGTGCGTCTCCTCGTTGTGCACGGCCGCGTTCACTGCGAGGATGGGGGGCAAGTCGCTCGTGCGGATCGACCGCCGGCTCTCGAACGTCGCGAACTGCTTGCACGTTTGACACGTCGCCTTGTGAGTCGTTTGCCGGAGAAGCGAGTTGCGCACGAGCGATGCAAAGTCTGTCTCGAGCCCGGCATCGTTCATCCCCGCCTTTCGGACCGGGTACGCCATGTCGATCAGATGCGTCATATTCTCCTTCTCGCGCACCGCTCTGCAGTTCGAGCACACGATAATGTTCTTTGCGTCCACTCCTAGTAGCTGTGTGATAGGCGCTGGCGCTGGAGAATAAAGGTCCGCCGGTCCAGAGTTCGATAGCAGGCTTGGGTTGTGGGGAAACGAGTTGCCTTCCGAACTGAGGTGGTCGATGAGGAACCGGTGGAACATCTGGATCATGTGTGCATAATTAAGCTCCGCACTCTCTCGGCCATAGTCAATGAGCTCGATCGCATTGTTCACTGCGTGTTCGTTAGCACAGTGAGATGTACAATGACAGCGAAAACCCTACTCTGAGCCAGCACACCCACGGTCTTGCAGAAATTACTCGACTGGCAATTAGTACCCTTGGCATCCTCGAGCATACGCGTCACGAAGCCAAGCTCGCAGAGCAGACAATGCTCCCGAGGACAGTCCGTCGTTATGTGTGACTTCACCAGCCTCCGGATCGGCATCGTGTAGTGCATAACCTGAACGAGCGCGTTCGTGTACGAATTAAGGATGTGCGTCTCCAGCCCGCTGAACGAGGTCCGGTTGTAAAAGCTTCGCGACAAACGTGAACAGACGATCATCAAAGAGGCTAGGCCAACGACATACCCAAAGTCAAAGTCCTCGACGCCAAACTTGGAGTACTCGATCTCAACCTTCCGGTAGCACTTCGGGACGATATCCGGATTGTACTCGTACGTCGGGGTGACTGGCTCGGACTGGGACTTCAATCAGTTTAGGCACTCACAGGCGAAGACTTCCCGGCTCACATCGTTGTAGCGCGACTTTCCACTCCTGAACCGACCACCCGTCTTCCGTGGAGCAGTAGCCACGACGTTGCGCCGCCCTCTCAGTTCCTTCGGCAGCGTCGCATAAGCTATCGAGTCATTAACCTTGATCGAGCTCAGCACTTGCTGTGGGATCTTGGGAGGTGGCGGAAAGTACATGCTCGCCGGCACAAAGTCATTCGACCAGGATGAGAGCAACAGTGTATTGTAGTGTGGCATGCCTAGGGTGTTCAGGGGGCTAACGCGATACAATGAGCAGCGAACGCGGATGCAGCTGTCGGTCGACTCACGTAGAGTTCGACCAGTTGATCTCAGGAAGCGGTTCCGGAGTTTCTGGCCAGTCGAATGGTTTACCTTCGAATCCGTTGAACGGTAGCATCGCTTCCTCTTCAGCCGCCGACAGGAGGTGTATGGCTCCGTCAGAGTCCCCGAATGCCATGTACGCGGCGGTCGGAGATACGGCAACAGAGGTGATGTAGGAGGGCGCATCAAGCTGCAAAGTCATTGGGTTAATGGGCACTAGGGTTCACGAACTGGCTGACCTGGTAGAATTCATTGGTTGTTGGATTGGTCGTGTCCACGATCTGCACGAGACCTTGGCTGGAGGTAATCGCCAGTGTCGACGGACGGTTCGAAAGCCTGGTGATAAACGTTGGTCCAGCAGAGAACGGTATGGGCGGGAGAGCTTTGAGGTTACGCAAGTCATAGATTTTAACTAGTGGATCGGGGAAAGGGCGTCCTTGTCTGCCACTAATTAACAAGAGTAGAAAGCAAATATGAGCGGAGCCCTACCGGATGCCAAGACCGATGGTGTACAATAACGTCGATGTTGTTTCGATGCCCTGTATACCGCTCAAATGTGCCTTGACGGTATTTGAACCATACGAGCGAGTGGTAGCATCGCGCGGGTCGTGCAGCCGAACCCAGCCGTCCGCATCTCCAGAGACAAAGTATGTCTGCGATGCAGTGAAATGAAGGTGCGTTAGAATGGATGGCAACTGGGATTTCCGCAATACGGAGCCTGTCTGAGTGTTGAGGAGGATCAACTCTGACGATGCCGTTGAAACGGCGATGGTGGATGCATTTGAGGGTTTGTTGGAGAAGGTAGTGATTTGATTTCCAGGTCTGACGGGCTAGCTGAAGCCTCGTACGGTACATGCACAGAGAACAAAACATCTCACTTGAAATACCAGGCATTTACGCCGCCCTTTCCCCAGGCTCCGATGCCCTCACTAGCGACACCGGATGCAATGATATTCGAGTCGGTCGCGAGTATCTTCTTAACCGCGAGATGTCCCCCCACTGGGTAGTGTACACTCCTCAAGCCACGAGGGGTATAGTTTGCACATACATGGCCAGAGTTAGTGCCGGACCAGAGGATGTCGGAGACGGGGTCGAACGAGAGTGCAGTGATCGGTTGCGGAAGGACATCCCTTTGATACACAAGTGAGGGAATCTGGCGGTAAGTCGTCGACATTCAGTCGAGCCAACGCCGCCAGCAGCAACCAAGCAAGAACGAGCAGACGTCGACGTCGACGCTAGAGGTCAAAGGCAGCCGGCGTCAAGTCGTTCCATTGTCCTTTCAGCAGAACTGGCATTACTAGTATACACTACTACCACATCCGACCTGCGTGTCTGGTTTCAAATTCCCCGTACTTTATTAACCTACTGGTTTGCCCTGCCGGGGGTGTTCGTCCGACTGGTCAGTCGCAAATTGAGAACCAACCCTCGGGACCACAAGCAATGTCTTGTGCATGGACAGAAGGTGCAAACATGCGATCGACCAGTCCCAAGAGAAGACTGACTAGAATTGGGCACCCCTAGTATACTCCCACTGGAATGACTGTATGTACATGGGTCTGATTAGGAGTACGGTACTGCTCCGGTCAGGAACACTGATAAGCAACACTTACAGTTTCGTGGTTTGATGTCTACATAAGGTGAGAAATGTATATCCTGCTTGATAGTCCGCGGTTATATGTAGCGTCTCGCTGACCATTTGCTGACAGCAGATTTTTGTCGGCCCGTATATGTCGATCGAGCATATCTCTCACAGATTCTGGCTTTGTCGAGAGTATATGGGCTGTGAAGATCGGTGGCAAACTCCGTTGCACCCGGTTATCGTCCGTCTGACAAACCCCATTGTTCTAGCGACCCTTATCTCCTGCCTTGAGGAACATACCCAACTGCGAGCTTGCCGCTAGTGATCTTTTCCCCGCACTGCGGCTGTGCTGTGAGATAACCGTCCATGACTGTTATCTCCCAGCCAAGCACGCATCTCGCCAGCACAGTCATATATAACAGTCCAGCAGCATGTGTGACGATCAGCCTCCTTCAGAATCTCGCTAGTCGCCGCCGAACTCAACACTCGTCATGGTCTTCTCGTCTCGTCTCAGCGCTGTCTTCGTCATGAGCCGGGTGGCTCAGGTCCTCGCAAGTATTCAGTACCCCATGGGAGTCGTCACCTCCGACAACTTCGATTCGCTGAACTTCACCGAGATCTTCGCACCCTACGGCGGTGACATGTCCAACGAGATGTGGGCGAGGACAGCCTGGAATGGCTTGACCACTTTCGCGAAGTCAGCTCCTCTCAGGTGTTTCGGTGTTGATGCAGACAGCGGCTACGACGTTGCTGTCATTGGTGCACCGTTCGACACGGCGACCAGCTTCCGTCCTGGGTGAGTGGCCCCCCAGGTTCAGTGGATGAAGAGGGTGAACGTGATGTCTCTCCGCAATGCTCACAATCCCACAGTGCCCGTTTTGGTCCCAACGGCATCCGTAAGGGATCTCGCCGCCTGGGCATCAGTAGAATCAACGTCCCCGCAAAGATTCGTATCTCAGACCACCTAGATGTCGTTGACTGTGGAGACGTCCGTGAGTACTCGAGGTGCTGGTATCAGAATGTCATCTCATCTCTTCCACAGCTATGGTCCTCACTGACAACAAGGTCGCCCTTCGCCAACTCGAGCTCGCGAACGCAGCACTTTTGTCCGGCACGAGCTTGCGCTCCTACTCTGGAAAGAGTATCGCCAAGGATGGAAAATTCCATCCTCGTATTTTGACTCTTGTACGTTTCACGTAGCACTTAATATCATCCAATCGCTGACGACCGGACAGGGTGGTGATCACACTATTACGCTGCCACTGTTGCGTGGTGTTGCGAGCGTGTACGGACCCGTGAGCGTCATTCACTTCGATAGTCACCTCGGTAAGTTTGTGTCCATAGCAAGATATAGTAACGACATTCTGCTAACAGAAACACAGACACCTGGAAGCCGAGGCAAATGCCTGTGCGTTCACTATGTCCCTCCCTCTATTATGTGTATTGACATCCATATAGGATAGTCCCTGGCTCCCCGGTGAGGAGGTACCTGTAAGCCATGGTAGCTACTTTTGGTACGCTCACAAGGAGGGCCTGCTCGCGCCCAACAACGCCAACATAGTGAGCTTGGCACACTGCTGAGTCCACACATATATCTTACTTCAGCTTGTTACCCAGCACGTCGGCATTCGTGGTGCAATTAACAGCTGGCAAGACTATGACGATGACTACGAGTTCGGCTGGGTCATTTCGCACGCGTGGGATGCTGAGGACATGGGCTGGCAGGGAATCGTTAAGAAGATCCGTGAGACAGTTGGTAACAACCCGGTCTATAGTGCGTCCTAGTCCTGTGCTCAGCCTTACGCTTTCCTGATGTCGACTCGCTCAGTCACGCTTGACATCGACGTCATTGACCCCGGCATGGCCCCTGCGTACGTCTATGTCTTTCTTACGCTGAAACCCTGCAGCTAATTTGGTCGTAACTTAGAACTGGAACGTGAGTTGGCTCTCAAAATCTCAATTTTCGACCGTGCTGACAAACATTTTTAGTCCTGAGATTGGCGGTCTCACTACAAGGGTGCGTTGTCACAATACCTGGCATAAGCTTCTTCATTGAGAATCTATTCTCGTCGCAATAGGAAATCAAAAAGATCCTTCAGGGCCTCTCGGGCTTGAAGATCGTTGGCGCAGACATCGTCGAAGTTGCCCCCGACTATGATTCTCAAGGTATGTATCGTCGCATACGTGGTTCGAAGAGCGGCAGAGGCTGATTGCGTGAACGTAGACGAGATCACCTCAATCGCAGCTGCCAACATCGGATATGAGATCCTTGCACTCATGGCCAAGACACCTCTGGTCGAGTGAACATCTCATTGGGTTTGCGTGTCTACAACTCGTAGAAAGGTTGCTGTGTTCGGATACACTACATAGTTCATCCCTGATGACTTGCGTAACAGTGTTACAGTGACTTATCTGTTCTTGTCTGTAAGCCGATTCAACTGCGTATCGGAAAAGATTCCGCGGCTCAATTGCTGTGCTGCAAAAAGAAGTGCATGACACTGAGAGCTCTTTGCCTGAAACGGCCATGCACTCTCAGCGCGAATGGCACCTTGAACCCTCGCGAACAGCATCTCGAGTGCACACGGCGCCGGGCCTCCACGCGCATTCATTGGATTCACTGTAACACACCTTATCTTTTGTCGTTCTTCACCAGTAACACTGTACTAGAGATGCCCGTGCCCATCACCGAGCTCGTCTATGGACCTGCCCCGGTGGCGTTCCGCGCGAACCCGCACGACCTGTCCCTCGTCAAGCCTGCGTATGATATCATCAAGAGCGCAGATGGGTTGATGAGGTACGGTCCTTCGCTCGTCTGCATGGTTTATGACCCTTCCAGCATCCATTCAGGGAGTACTACGGACTGAAGATAGAAGACAAAGCAACAACCTACTGTTTCTTCGGTGAGCCTCCCCAGCTCCATCCACAATCACAGAGGAAGCGGAAGTCGAGTTCGAAACGTAATTACCTGCACTCAGTTTGGGAATCCATGGAGGCGCACATGAAGTTCATGAACGACAAGCAAGACTACCTACCCATGATCAACTCGGTCATCTCCATGATCGACACTGCAGCGCTCACAATGTGGCACATCCGGACGACGAGCGAGACGTTCGCTGCACTGCAGGCTCCCGTTACCGAACTCAGTACCTTCACCCTGCATGACGGCCAGTCGCGTCCGGAACTCGAGGCACTAATGCACGAGATCACGCAGACGTTGAATGGGGCGCCTGAGTCCGCTGGCATCGTCCACGCAACGTCGGGTTCGATCCTTGAGGCCGACAATATCGTTTTATTGATTGTTGGGTGGGCAAGCCTTGAGGTACGTGTAGTGCTGCCTAGCACCTACTCGGAGCTTGCTTAGGAACATGTTACTATCTCAGGCTCACAAAGCTGTAGTAGAGGGTGAAGAACGTATCGTCGCGATGTTCACGAGAGCTCAAGCTATAGCAGAGATTGACGTAACGCACACCTCGCAGACACTATATGTATCCAAGTGAGGGACCGGTCTTCCTGTCAAAACCTCGCGCGGCTGCTCATATCATCTCCAATACCTACCATGCTAATGGTTTGGCAGCAAGGGCGGGAATCATTAGACCCCTGATTCCGACCTTCACGCCCCTCGTATCATACCATGTAACTTGGCAGGGGTTAATCAACTCTGACTGGGAACGCTTGTAGAGAATCCGAACGCTACAGTGGTGTTGTCTCCAACGAATGAGATAGCGTCAACGTTAATGAAGCAGCTCCTCGCCCTGTTTGTTTCACTAAGTCTGAGGCGTATATGGAAGTGACTCAATGTAGAACACGGGTACCATCCAGACCGCATACTATCCAGCAGGGCATATGGGATCTGAAGCGCAGAAGTCACGATCAAACAGGATCACATTCGGGTGTTCATAGTGACATAATTCCAACCAGTCCTCGTTCCCACTAGCCTCTACCGGGAGGTTCGTAGCGCAATCAAAGACTGTACAGTCTGTACTGGCATAACGGCCTCCTTGCAGAAGTAGCATGACGAAAGGGAAGTATCCTCCCGAGTCCCGATGCTTAGAAAGCGAGTCGCATGATAACGATGTTCTCACCGATTGAGTTTGAGCTACGTGCCTGTTCACTTCCCAGGTCGGAACCTGGGGGCATATATAGTCATTTCGAGGTGTTTCGCCTCTGGATCTACCGCCTTATCGCCATTAACTATCGCGACTGGACTGCAACCTATGAGTTCCTTTCCAACGGTCGAGGTTACTTATGGTACGGCAAGTGAGGCTCTTCTTGATAGTCCTAATCGACGGGAACTCTTTGAGCACGCCGGCGCAATTCTTGAGGAGCAGAATGGTATGATCAAGTGAGCACGCCGGCGCAATTCTTAAGGAGCAGGATGGTATGATCAAATGCGTATACGATGCTCGATAGCTTAGGATATCCCTGAGACTGTCTAGCTAATTTGCGAGGCCTTGCGCAGGACCTACTATGGCATTCAGCACGAAGACAAAAGTACCTTCTACCTCATCATTCGTACGATCCTTCACTCGGCACCATCTGTCGTTACTGACTAAGTACAGCATGGGAATCCCTGGAGCTCCATCAAGAGCTCATGAATAACAAAACGACGTACGATGTGCTTGGCAAGGCCGTTGCTCCCCTCTTCGATGGTTCCAGTGATATGAAGATGTTCCATGTTAAAACCACCACCGACCCGTCCCATCCCGATTGTCACACCTACATACATCACATACATACGATCGTCACCCCATATCTCCACATACTTGCTACATTCACGCCTCGCGAAGGTATATCGCTATCCGGCTCCGAACTGGAGAGCATCGTAGTTGCTACATTCACGCCTCGCGAGGGTATATCGCTATCCGGGTCCGAACTGGAGAGCATCGTAATCACCCGATCTAGGATACTATAAGTAGTCTACATCCCCCTGCGTTGCGCCTCAGCTTATCTTCCCGCAACGCAGGTACGTTCTCTGTCGTGCTCACCTTTGTACCCATACCTCAGCTTATCTTCCCGCAACGCAGTTTGATCTAGTTCTTTCCCATCGTGTGACTAGTGAGGCCACCGGCCTTTCAATGTTCCATGTTAGGACCACCACCGACCCGTAAGGAGCTTGCCAATGCTATAATGGCCCGAGACAAAGGCGCTGTTCAAACCTCATGGGGCCCTGTCGTGGAGATGGAGAACCAATTAATGCTCTTCATTGGCTGGATTAGCGTTGAGGTGAGCCTTTTCTAGGTCGCAATCGTAGCCGGTTAACTCTTGTCACAGGCCCACTGGTCCCTGGTAAAGGGCGACCCGGAGATCCAGGAGCTGATTGAGAAGGCCAAAAATATTTCTACTGTCGACGTGCAACATGTTCCACTCGACGGCTACTAGTGAACTGCATATGAAGCTCGCGGAGTGTTGCAGTCGGGCGATAGCGATGAGAACAGACCAACGAGACTTGCGATGAGATACAATGACAAAGCTATAGTTGCGGGTTGTCAATGAGAGAATGCTTGTTTGCGACGTCGGGCCACCGAACTTCAAGTTGAAGGTCACATTCAAGAATATTGATAGGAACCACCATGAACATCTCTCACTAAAGGCGAACTTCAAGTTGAAGGTCACGTTGATAACCTGAGGAACCAGCATGAACATCTCTCACTAGAGATCTGGGTCCTGAGAACGAGGGTCTGGCTCTGTATCCAGCTATAGAGACGATAGGTTCAGCCTCGTTACGGCAGCACTGTGCTAAAATGCTGGCGGCGACCGTGGCACGGATCTCAGACCACCGTGACCATATTGGGTGTCATTTGGTGGATGAGCGCTTCCAATCTTCCGCAACGATCAATCCAAGTGGGAGCACAAAGTCCGCCTGCCTGTATACGACCCTATGTAAGATGCGTGATATGACCCAGGTACGCAAACCTCACGTTCTTAGAGCTAGAATTCCTCATCTGGACACATCATCACAGGGTCTCGTGCACAAATGTCACTCGCAGTGTCAAAACACGTACTAAGAGTCAGACAGGTCACACTGGCAAGAGGCGGTAACCACACGCGATACTCACCCCTTGTGGAACGGCTGCATGCGTGCACACAGATATCATTGTGCGTGGGATGGTATGTATGATATGTATGATACACACTAATGTTTACGTGGTTGGAGCCAGTCGTGCGCCCTCAGTACTCATCGCGCTCGTCCGTCGGCCGCAGCCCTTGCAAGTTCTGCATTACCTCCCTCAGCTCCGCCTCCACAAACTGCGCCACCTCCTTTGCCACCACAAGCTTCTTCTCCAATTCGTCCGCCGACATCGCCCTGACCTCACCCTCCTGGACGACGAATCCGATCTGATCGAAACGGCTGAGCGTGTTGCCCACACGTGGGAGCGACCCATGAGAATCCCAGCCGTGGTCGTTGAACGAGAGGACAGCGCGCACCGCAGCGGTGTTGATGTCGCGGTGGAGCTCCTCTAGCTTTGACAGCTGGACCTCCATCCAGCGCGCACGGCGTTCTAGAGCAAGCGTGAGTGCGGCCACCTCGTCCTCTTTTCCCTGACTATCCTGGTCGTCCCCCCCATCATCGAGGAAATCATCACCCTTGAGCATATCGCGAAGGACCCCATCAAAGGAAGAACTATCGTCCCAGGTGGTGCGGGGAAGAAGTCGGAGAAGATCGGAGATAGTCTGCGTCAATGTTTCGAGCAGCTGCTGGAATGAAGAGACAGCGTTATCGATGGAGCCTGTCGGCATGTTGTTCGCAAAGGAGCCACCGCCAACGGAGAGGGCGGACAGTGCATGAACAAGCGGTCCATACTCCAGCGGAACTTTGGAGGCTGGATTCATCTTAGACATGTCAAAGAATGGGTGTTTGGACAACCCAAGCCAAGGGAACTGGACATGGAGCTCATCCAGCATGTCTTTGACCTCAGCCGGCTGGATAGGCGGCGTCCTGTCAACAGAATGTGCACGAGAGTTATTCGAGCTGCTGTCCGGTCCGCGACCGTCCGGCAATTGGGGAGCGTCTGAAGTCGCGGCTGAAGGAAGTGCGGATGCGGCGTCTGCACTGTGATCTTCTTTCGGGATCTTGATAGGTTTTGTGACTGGCTTGTTCTTTTTCGGCATCTTGGCGAGGATAGGTGCCTGTACGACTAAACCTGGCAGGGAAGGGGTAGCAGCAGGTTGCTTCGCAGCCTGGCCCTTACGTCCGCTCTTGTCAGCTTGAGTCGTTGCAGTCGTAGTGGACGGTGTCGCAACCTTGTTGGCCTTCCCACTGGCAGATTGTTTGGTCGTCTTCACCGCAGCAGCGGTCGCCCTTTGAGCCTCAGCCACGCGCTCCCGTTCAGC
This sequence comes from Lignosus rhinocerotis TM02, assembly GCA_000743315.1. NCBI lineage: Eukaryota > Fungi > Basidiomycota > Agaricomycetes > Polyporales > Polyporaceae > Lignosus > Lignosus rhinocerus. Next base: position 61,204 of record AXZM01000242.1, on the reverse strand, counting down.
CTTCTCCGCCGCCTCCCTTTCCACACGCTCCCTCGTCGCCTGCTCGCGCTCGGCCCGTTCCCTCGCCGCCTTCTCCTTCTCAGCTTTCTCCTTCTCAGCTTTCTCTCTCGCAGCCTTCTCTCTCTCCGCCTTCAGCACGGCTTGACGCTCTTTCTCAGCGGCCTTCTCTTTGGCGATACGCTCTTTCTCCGCCGCGCGCACTGCAGCCTTCTCTTGAGCCAAACGTGCGCGTTCAGCAGCGCGCTCCGCAGCCGCCGCTTTCTTCGCAGCCTTGCGCGCGGCCTTCTCTTGTAAGGCGCTATCGAGCAGCTCAGCATCGGCCGCAGGGGCCTCCTCAGCCTGTGGGGGATCGGAAGGAGCAGATTGCTCAGCAGCCGCGGATAGCGCAGGAAAGTCTGAAGAAGACAAAGCAGGAGACTCAGGGGCGGGAGAGGGAGCCGTCGAGACTGAGAGACGGCGCATAGAAAAAACAAAGAGGAAAGGGAGACGAGAACATGACAGTGATAGCGATGCAGTGAAGGACACCCAACAAGAATAAGCGGTATGTCAGCGTCAACGTACTTTCACGGGATACCCTACCAACGGGACAGGTATGCAGCAAGCAAGCGCGGGATATGTAGTGGTGGAAGAGGGAGACCGGGCCGTTGAGATTGTTTAGATCAAGGCCGACGATAGAGTTTCCGCACTGAAAGTACGGCAGCTCGGTACACTGACCTGGGACACCCACCCCGCGAAGCAAAACGGACTGGACTCACCATGGGCGGAACCACTTTGCGACACCTCCATATTTGTAGACGGTCCGCTTGCAAGGCCATAAACATGTTGGTTCGCGAGAGCGGAAGTTCCTACTGCTTCATCCGCAAAGGGCAGTCCTGGCGGGGGTCCAAACGCCATCGGGTGGGAGACAAAACCGTCTACACCCGGCGGAGGAAACCGACCATTAGGCACAGATTGACTGAGACTAGGAGATGCCAGCCTCGCGGACATGATAGCAGGATCATTGAATGGCTGTCCGGAGTTATACTGTGCCTGGTCTGTAGCATAAAGTGCATGCCATAAGGAAAGAAAAAGGGAGAAGAATAGACTAGTCAACAACAAATTACACATACACAACTAGAGGAGTCCTACCCATCGGGCCGTTCCTCGATACGTTGGCTCGCTCGCGACTCGACATAATCAGCTCCCTCAGCTGCTGCTCGCTGACGCCATGGTCGTAGGACTGGAATCGATTCATGAATGAGGGCTGCTGTTGCGGGTTGTACTGAGGCTGAGCAGCTTGCATGTGCTGCGCAAGAGGAGAACTCATTGCAGAGTTACTCTGGTAGTGCGTACCGAAGTCATGATGCCGCGCAGGAAAAGACCATGGTTGAGAAGTATGACCAGAGTACTCGGTGATGTTGTTGTGATGAGCGAGTTGGGAGAAGCTCTCCGCATTGCTAAGAGGCGATGGTGCGTGGAGAGAAGAGGACGCTGAACCTTGGCGACGAGCAAAACCAAACCTGGAGACCTTTCGTTCCTCGTCCATCGGCGAGAACTTGTGCGAAGGAGCGTCATCCACACCATCTCCAGCAAACGGGTTGAAGGAACCGGTGTAACTAGAACCCGTCGACTGTCGTTCCAGGGTACCTTTGCCTGTAAGCGGATCGTACACGGTACGTTGGCCCTGAGACGCAAACGGCAGACCAGGGGGAGGGAGGAGTGGGTTGGCGGCAGCCTGACCACTCGGCCGCAACGCAGGAAACACGTCGAAGAACCCACCATTGAACGGTACATTAGCATTTGCGTCGAAGTCCGGAAGACCTATCGAGTCGGCCTGCACGTCTCCTACAAGATTGGGATCGAGGTTAAAGCTGAAGCCTCCGTACTCTGTGTCGTTCCCAAGAGATTGCAGCATGCGATCGAAGTCGGGAAACGGACTCTGGACTGTCGTGGCGATGTTAGATTCACGACGTGCCCTGATGTCTTCCATGAGTGCTTGTGCTTGTGTTGACATTTGGTACGACGACTGAGAAGACTGCATAGGTATCTGGGGAGACGCAGCTTCGGAAGTGGCCCTTGACGATGGGGGAGGGAGACCAGGGGGTGCAGCAAGACCTGGAGGCACCACCGGCGAGAGGCCCGGCGGAATCGTTGGAAGACCCGGAGGAGCTGCTGGGATCTCCTTCGGCACATTTGGAGACTGAGGTGATGTGACCTCCGGTGCAGTAGACCCGGTGTCAGAGTCCACAGCGACAGACGATGTCGGTGATCGTGGAGCTGGAGCTGGAGGAGGAGGTTGTGGTACTGCTGCTGCAGGTTCCTTGCCCTTCGAGGTCTTCGAAGTTGCAGGCGTGACTGGGCGATTAGGCAAGGACGATGGAGTCGCAGGACGGGACGAAGAGGATGCTTTGACAGTGCTTTTTTTGCGCACTTCCGCAAGAGCTGACATAGAGGGCGCCGACATGGAACCGGATCGTTGTTGTCGAGCCGTAGTCCCCGTACGACGGGTTTGGCGTGTAGTCTGGTTGACTATATTGGTGTTGTGCAGCGCAGTGCTAGCACTACTACTACTACTCTTGTTCGCCCATGAAGCTGCACGAGGGAGACCTACGCCGGAGGATTGGCAATGAACGTGGATGAAAAGTGGAATATACTCACCTTCGGCCTCGTCGCCCTTCTTGATGGTCGTAGTGCGACGAGTCTCTGTGTCCTTCATCGTGTGTTTTCTTGTTCGTGACGTCAGTACTAACATCCTCGTGAATCGTGTGTTTTCTTGTTCGTGGCGTCAGTACTGACATCCTCGTGGAAGTGAAGAGGTACATACAAGGTAGTGAGGTCCTCCTTCGTGAAGCAATCCTTTTCGTCCCCCCACTCATGTAGGTTCATGCAGCTATGGTCTGCGCATGCTACACCGCGGAGGAACGACATACAATACTTTGTTGTCCCATAACTTGCTCGCATGATTTCCCCTCCCCCGCCTGGCGAAGGTGCGCCATCCACGGCCGCGATTGCACGAGCTGCGTCTTCACGACGGTGGTACGTGATATACAGCCCAACAACAGGCGCGCGTCCCCCAGGTGGGGTGCGTTTGGTGATCACAATCTTGGTAATCTTCCCGTACTGCCCAAAGTACTCATTCGAACGTAAGGTTGGTATAAGCTGGCAGGGGGTTAGTCCGATCTCCCATCGGGTCCAATATTGAGCACGTACTTCTTCTTTAGCAAACCTAGGCCCCAAGCCGACCACATAGACGACATTCCGCTGAACCACACGCACGTTCGCGAGTTGACGTCGACCAAGAGCATCCAGCTCCTTACGTTCCCGCTCTCGCTGTTTCTTCTGCTGTGTGAGGCGCTTGTGACTGGGATATCGGTCCGGTCAGTGCCTTACACCGTCAAGATCGAACAAGAAAACGGATAGATATCAAGGAGAAGACGACTGCGAGCGTAAAGGACGAACTCTGGATGCCAATAGGCACCGCCTTGTCACAAGGCCGCATACACCCATGGTCACTTCCAAGGCAACGCAGGGATAGGCGCTTGCATTCGACAACTAGCATGAGCGCAAAGTATCCCTGTCTGCTGACAGAGAGTGGGTGGAACACATGCAGGTCATGCAGAGAGATGCAGGGTTTGCGAGAACAGATGGCAGTGTGGCAAGAGCAGAGACCGCCTTACCAAGCCACAGTGGCAGCATAAAAGCCTTCTCACTTAGTAATTTTGACGACAACGTAAGAAGAAAGGACGTATAGGAGGGGTATAGACACTGTGCGGTGGATGCTAACTCACTCCTCTGGATTGATCGGCTTGAACTGAACCGCCTCATCGGTGTACTGTCTCCGGCACGCAGGGCAGCGGCTGTTGAGGTTCTCCTTGATATGGTGCCAGCAGAATTGGCAAACCTGGACGGTGCTCATGTGTTAATCAGACTGAAGAGGTCATTACAAGGCTCATAGTACCTGGTAACCGCAAGGGCACGGCTTGAAGTTGAGATCGGAGATGTCCATCTCTTCAAGGCAGAGCGGGCACTCCGCGTCCTCCTGCAGAACACAAGGGAAATTAGAGAACTGCGCATATATATACAGTGTTCTTGACATTATACTCACTGCCTCATCGTCACTCCAATAAGCGTCTTGCACGCCTGCAAGGACATGGGACTTGGACTGTGGGAGAGCATGTGTGGCGTGCATGGCAGGGGCCGGCAAAGGTGAGTTGGTATGGATTCGAGTAGCCATGTCTCAGATAATTTGGCAACGTCAGAAGTGTCGATGAGGATGATATGTCAGAGAGAAAACAGGTAGGGCTGGAGAGCAGGTGGTGAACGCGACGGATGAGGCGCTTGCCGAGTTTTGCTGTGGCACACACCGACAACACAACCAAATACGCGAAATCAGACGCCCATGGATGGGCGTGACGCTCATCATATATGTTAATGTTAAGTATGTTCAGCTTCAAGTGCAACTTGGCTTGTAAGTTCAAGGTCATCACTCAATACTTCACTATTTAATATTCATTCCTCGTCTTACGCTGTAGTAGTTACACCTACCTTTTGTTCTGACAGCTCTATGTGATCTTGCTATAAGTCACAAACAAATGAGCCCAATGGGTGATGCACATCCCCCACCTTCCACACACGACTTGTTACTCACGGGTGGTACCACGTCTTTAGTGATATTCTATCGGCGTCGCCGCCAGCATTAGTCCGCTTCCACACACGACTTGTTACTCCCGGGTGGTACCACGTCTTCAGTGATATTACATCGGCGTCGCCGCCAGCATTGGTCCCCACAGCCAACACAAGCGAGAAGGACACAGTCATCATTCACAAAAACCCGTCCATCGGGAGGTCAACTTAGCGGTTACCGAGCGGTGACAGTCAATAGTCGATGGACTGCTAGCTTCTAGGAAAACTGTTCAACGACTGTTGACGGTGATTCAAATGGAAGGCTGCGAGTTCCAACCCTGATACCAATCTCATATCTTGCAATGGAGATGCGGACCATGGCTCATTCTGAAGAAAACCGGACAGGTCCCGGTTGAGGGACCATCGAAGCATCTTGTCGTACGGGACTCACATGGAACGAAGAGGACGTTGGCAACAGTCAACATGCTTGAACATGAAATGGAGCACCAAACCGGGTCGCGATGTCAGCTCACTGGAGTGTCGCGTGAGGTGCTGAGAATTGTGGCAGATCGACTTAGCACCAAGACAGCGTTAATGATGGTACAATTGGTCACTTCTTGGTTTCCATGTCAAAAATCGTCATCGTCGTCAAATCCGCCTTTCCTGTGTTGGAACTACACAACTGGGTAAGTAAGGCGTCGTGGAAAGTAGCAGGTTGTGACATACGATGATTGCGCCTTTGGCCGGCGCGGACTTGGACTGTGCCCCGTCAATCTGCACGCGGCGTAAGCGGAACACACAGAAGAGACATGAGAATGATGATACCTGGTCAAGCAATTCGATGAGCTGCTCCTCAGAGACGCGTCCACGCAGTTGTCCAGTTTGGGCCATGCGCAAGAGCAGGACTTCAATTTGTCGTGCTCTGTCCGGACTTACAAGTGCAATACGAGCAACTGACACACACGTACAGTGAATGATTAGCCGATTACAGACCCCTTTGTAAACTAGACAACACTCACGTCTCTCCCGTGCAGCAGAGTCCAGGATTGTCGCTAGTAGATCCCTGCGCATCTGCTCCTCTGCTGCTTGCTTCCCACTATCATCCTCTCCTTGTGTACCACCATTCCCCTGTTGTCCTTTTAGCTGGCTCATCCGCGCAGCTCGGATAGCCGCCGACTCCGAGTCCTCCATGTCTGCTCCTTCGAGTTGAGGTGATCAAATTATGTAGAACTGCAAAGATGCCAACGACCAACGGAACGACAATGAGTCACAATCGCTTGCAATCAGGCCAATTTGTCAACAGCGCAAGGCTCGGATGGTTGTACAGCAGTAAATGGGGAAGACGGATTGAGCAAAGTTGACTCAGTGAGGGAAAACAACGGTCCAAAAAGGACGAAGTATGTAGTGCGCTCTAGTGCGCTGCCACTCTGCACCAGACGCCCACGCAGCCTCATGTCCACTGCGCAACAGAAACAACACAGAGGCCAACTGCATGCCTTTTGTCCACTTGCGGATGCCGCAGGTCGCACAATCACCCCACCGGACGCCTGCAGGCCTCTAGGAGCTCGGTCGCTATGCCCATAGACCTCTTCGCGTTCTTTAAGAAGCCCAAGCATCCAGACCCACATCAAGACACAATGGCCTCAAGACGGGCTCACAAGACGACCGACGGGCGCGCCTCGACGTCCTCCGTCCCCAACGATTTCGCGGACGCGTTTGGGAGGCTTGCTTTGAGCCCTGGCGATGCTAGAAGGCAAGGTGCGCGTCATTCTACTGGTGGATGGGTCGGCGGATTCGCGCCCCACCACCTGCACGCGATGCAGAACGATATCTATCCAGCTGCAATCCCCCCACCACCTATCCTTCATGGGGGCGCACACAGTACACCTGTTCCTGTCTTTCCAGAGCCGAATCGACCCCTCGCCCCGGCCCCTCTTCCTGTGCCTCCACCCATGCCATTCCCTCTGCCGTCCAGGACTATGCAGTACGCTCTCGACCCACCGCCACTACTGCCCTTGAAGCCAAGTCCAAGGCCACCGGTGATGGCGCGTCCTCATTCCGACTCAAGCGCGTTCCCGAACTCGAACCAGCTACAAGTCCCACCGACAACTCCTCAACGACCCCAGTTGCTGCAAGCGCCCAATTCTGCCCCCGCGAAGACCGCATCCTCCGCTCCCGATTCTCGTCCATCTCCCCTGCAGACGCAGACGCCTTCGAGGCGTCCTCGTGCTGCGTCCACACCGTCGTCGCCTACTACCTCAACGGCGTTCAATGGGAAGGGTGGATCGAAGGTGCAATGCAGTGGAACGACTAAGCAGGACAAACGGTGCACGCGGATGGTTGCCGTGACTGCCCCACTTTCGCGTTTGAACGGCGAAGAGCTTCCGCATTATTGCCATCAGCACATGAAGAACGCGTTCGATGACGTGAAGTTTCCCTCTCACAAGGATTCCGGTGTATGGGTGGAGTTCAAGGGTGAATATTTCACTACTAGACCGCCCCGTGCTTGAACGATTAACAATTCCTTGCAGATTGGATTCCTGAGTACTTGCAGGACGAGACGAAGGAGCTTCTGCGAAAAGAAATGAGGACCAAACGTTCCCCTGCAGATGTCTCCGGGTACATCTACGCCTTCGAGATTGATGGTCAGCTAGCTCTGTACAGTCTCGTAGGTTGATTGACAAACAGTCCTCCTGTGCAGACGATACCGATTCTACTGTCGTTCACATCAAGGTCGGACGTGCAGTCAAGCTGACGAAGCGGCTAGCCGAGTGGGACAAGCAGTGTCAATCGAAGCAAACTCATCTTCGAGGATACTGGCCAAGCACTAAGGATGCGGACGACGGGAACCTGGCAAGAGGGCGCGTTCAGGTGGGTGAACCGGGTCCGTGGTGCCATAAAGTGGAGAGGCTCGTCCATCTTGAGCTCGCCGATCTTGCCGTCAATGCGCCGTACCTTGACCCCAACTACCCTGATGTCCAAGGCGGAAGTGGCAATGGGAATGACCGGGTTGTGTCTCGGACGCCTTGTCCTGACTGTGAGCAATGTCATCATAGCTTCTTGTTCAGTGCATCTGACATGAGGACTCTAGGCAAGTCAGTCCACAAAGAGATATTTTCCTTTCCCCGCGCAAAGGGTCGATATAAGGGAAAGGAATGGGAAAAGATCGTGAAGCCCGTTATCGAGAAGTGGGGAGGGTTTGTTGACGCCTACGTTTGAGCTCGCTGATAGTCAGGAATAGTCCCACATGCACTCTCTAGTTGTGCGTATTGCTTTCCTCAAGGAACATTGTTTGCACTTGCTCTCGTCATGCAACGCCTGCATGTACTACGATCTACTGTTTAACTCCGCTGTGTCATGTAAGGGCCATGGGAGACACACTTGTACTCTAACAATGACGCGTGTGCTATGGGAAGCTTGTTGACAGGGAGTCGTGTGTGAAAGGCTTGTTTGCCTCGGTGACAGAATCCAGAGACAATTACGCTTGACGGATTGGGAACAATACCAACGCACGTGACCGCGTCAAACAATGGTGCGCGTCAAAGCGCGCCTCTTGTCTTTTGTCTCCTCCCGCCTTGTTACCCGCCTCATATAAAAGGCCACTGTGGCGACGATGCCCCATTACTGCTTGACTATCAACCATCACCTTCTTTGTCTCTTGACCCCCCTACCTTTCTCTTTCGGTCGCCCAACCGGAGTCTAGCACTCCCTTTACAACACACTTAGCCGCACATTCTCTGACCACTCCTATCAATCGATATGCAACTCGCTTTGCTCCTTCCCTTCGTTTGCTTTCTTGGCCTTGTTATTCCCGCTACTCGTGCAGTCGATCATCAAGTCACAGTTGGAGGCATTGGGATCCTGAAGTATGATCCGGAGTTTGTCGTGCGTAAACTATTCTTGTAGAACTTGTGGCGTAACTGTATACTCACATCCCTATCAAGGACGCCGACCCTGGAGATACAGTCACATTCATCTTCAAGCAGAAGAACCATACCGTGACTCAGTCAACGCTTGACGCGCCCTGCGTTCAGGATGCTGCTGGTTTCGACTCGGGATTGTAAGTTTAGCTCGCCCCTCATGATGTTTTTCCTTTTCTAAGCAAGAGTCACAGTGTTCCTGTCCCTGATGATCAAACTAACGACTTTACAATCGCGCGGTTCACTGTCGCAGACTCGAATCCTGTCTGGGTGTATTGTCGCCAGAGCAATCACTGCCAGCAAGGAATGGTCTTCGCCATCAACCCCGGAGACAAGTTCGACACCTTCAAGTCGAACGCCATCAATGGGAACCCCACCCCCACTAATTCTAGTCCTGCCGGAGTCGTTACTGTCACCGAGACCGTCACTGTGAACGGCGCCACGCAAACCACGACGTACGCGACTACCACTACAGACGCTGCGATCCCAACAAGATCCGCCGTCAACCACGCTATCACCGTTGGCACTAACGGCGGGCTGGTGTTCTCCCCCAACTCCATCGCTGCAAACGTTGGTGACACTGTCACGTTCCAATTCACGAGCAAGAACCACACCGTCACGCAGAGCAGCTTCCTGGACCCCTGTGACCCCTTGTCAGAGACGAGTGTAAACGGGCTGACAGGCTTTGATTCGGGATTGTGAGTGTCATTTGAGAGTCTTCTCTCTCTTGTCGTGCCGTTGCTCAGTCAGCGTTGCGCTTTCTAGCATGCCCGTTGCAGCCGACGCAACAGATTTTCCTGAGTTCACTATCACCGTTAACGATGTATGTACGCATATCACCCATGCCATTTGTGCACCATGCTGACTAGTCGTTGCAGACCGCGCCCATCTGGGGTTACTGCAGGCAGGCGAACCACTGTAGACAAGGCATGGTGTTCGCGATCAACGCCCCCGCGACCGGAAACACCTTCGACGCCTACCTCGCCAAAGCGAAGGGGGTCGCATCGCCCACTGCAACATCGGATTCGTTGGCCGTTGCGACTGGAAGCCAGACAGCTGTCCCTCCCCCGAACCCGACCAACAACAGTGCTGCTGCCGCCGCTCACCGTGGTGCCGGCGCACTTGCTGTCGTCGTTGCGGTGCTCGCTGGCTCGCTGCTATAAAGCCGCTCTGCGAGAGATGGTTTGGATTTGTGTGTCTGGACGTCTGGACGCTCGGGCATCGCTGACGACTTGCGACGATCTGTAATGCAGCGCGCATGGGACGCTTGGACTGTATCCATACGTTTGCCAATGAGTGTAGCTATATCCTCTTCGCTTTCTCCGGGTTTCTGGTACTGTGTCTCGACAGTTCAGCCTTGATTTGCTGTACGCTAGACGATGGACACTGTTATAGTAGGGTTTGGTGCAACTATAGTGCAATCATTCGTGTAATGGTGGACACTGTTATAGTAGGGTTCGGTGCAGCTATAGTGCGATCATTCGTGTAATGAAGCCTTATTACGCTCCTCGCGCAAGGCCGTGAGGGTAGCACATAGTCATCCAGTATTAGTACGGTGCCATTATGATGATACACATTAGATATTATAATACACTGAGATGCTCTACCGAGGCTACGACAAGTCCTCGGGATCCAAATCATCATGCGTGAACCGTTGTCTCAGGCCGACAGGCGGCCAGGTCAATCGGGTCATCATGCGTGAACCGTTGTCCCAGGCCGAGAGGCGGACAGGTCAATCGGAGACGCAAACTTCATCGATTCCATCGTCCTCGTGGTCGCGTTCGCGAAGTCCAGTGGTTTCTCAGACTCGGGATGCTCTACGGCCTGCCAGTGCGTGCTCGAGCACCATAGCGTGGCGAGGAGGACGCTGATGATCTCGACGTAAGTGTTGACCCAGACGACGTAGGAACCGACTTCGGCCTTGCTCTGGTCGAAGGAGAGGGCGAGCAGCGCGATGTTGAAGATGACGGGGATGATAAAGTTGGACACCGCGATCCAGAAGAGCGCGCGGAGGCGGGCGGCGTATGACCCTGTGGGAGAGAAGGGTGTGAGAATGTCAGCGACCACGGTAGACAGATGGCTGTCGCCTGAGCCGGGAGAAATGCAGAGGCGTACACCTTGAGCCTGGACGCTCGACCCCTCTGTTTGAGATGCCGCTGATGTTCCATGTGGTTCTCATGCCCTTTGTCGCCCCCCCGCTGTACAGGCGCCACAAGAAGAGGGAGGAGGCGACTCTGCGAGGCGTCAGCGTTGCGGCAAGACGGGTCGGATCAGTGTCGGACCCATAAAATGGGGGACATACACATCAAAGATGAGCTGCATGAACCACTCTGCCTTTGCATAAGGCGCACTCCACGACACTGCGACGGAAGCCCATGGGTCGGAGAGGCCGTAAGTTTTTTGTATGAGATCCTTCCAGCACAGTGCGGCATTAATGACGCGAGCGACGATGAGGGATGAGAAGGTGCCGTATATGAGGATGAGTGAGATCCGGGAGAGGTACCGGGGTGGATACACGGCGACTATCCTCACTAGGAGGATGGATTGGACGGAAATGGGGATGAAGAAGTATAGGCAAGTCGACGCCATGAAGAGACCTGGCTTAACCTCTCGTCCAGAGAGGATACGGGACTGAGGGAACGAGCCTGTGAGGTCTGACAAGCCTGCTGCGGATTCAGGCTCGCTGCTACACACCAGGCTGTATATCCCAATGCTTGCGTGGGCATATCCGAGCAATATTGCGAGTACGTTCAAGATGAAGATGGGCTTCCTCCGAAGCTGGCTGTCGGAGAAGAAGAAAAGGGCAATGGTGATCGCAACGAGGAACGCTAAGAAAGCTGTGCCGATTATAAGGAGATTGATGGATACATCGAACTGCCCTTGGACCAGCCCGGGTGAAGCAGGGGTGCAGAGGGGAACATCCGATGAGGACATGGGCGTGTGGAGTGTGCGGGAGTCGCTGCTGAAGGATGCTCAGCGTCGGTTTGATGCGGAGAAGGATGGAGTCCTGTAGCTAGTGAGCAGAAGAGGGCCGTCGTCGCACGGGTGAACGCACATCTTTATGCGCACATTGGAGGTACCGGTGATCATCAGCGCTGGGGGAAGGGATATTATGATCCACTGTCATCAGAAATGACTCTGTGCATACACGACGAGCCGTGGTCGAGTCGCACCTGAAAAGAGTATGACTCTCCGGCTGCGAGCAGCTGAGCGCCTTCTGTCAAAGTCGGGGCGCTCTGAAACGCTCAAGGTGTCAATGTGAAGCACATAGGATCCGGCAGAAAAAGATGATCCTGGCAAGAGATGAGAAAGCAAACCCCCCTTGGTCGTCCGACTACTATGTACATGTCCCCCACTTGGACTAGTACTGGTCACTGCGGTGGTGGTAGATGTCAGCGAGCGCCAAAGACATCTGACACTCGAATGGAAATGTCCTCTGCACTACATAGGCCTTCTTTGTTTGGCACGAGTGGCGCCCAGAGTGAATTTCCTCGAACGGCTCAATTGGTCTTCGGATTCAAACACTCAACATATATCTTATCAGAAGAAGTGTGAAGCTTTGGAGGTAGTACTGTAGTTACCGACGGGATATCGATGATGAACACTAGTACTGGCACGGCGGTATACAGAGTTGCTCTGGTTGAGCGCGTATAAGATACAAAGTTCCCATGGCGAGCTCAGATGGCCTTGGCCCTTGAACCTATAAGTAAAGACTGTAAAGTACGTACGTGTCTGTTCTTGAGCCCCCTCATTCTATAGTACCCATCGGCAGTGCACGGTGCCAATCGCATTCATCTCTTCTGAGCCTCTCCCGCAACTGGGGAACAAGTGTACTGATCACCAGAATTTAGAAATGCCAGCCTGTAAGTCGCCTTAACACGGTTGCATACTTTAATAGTACACATCCATCGGGCGGGCTGTGCGCAACCAATACCCCGCAACCTGCTCCGCTCCTGAAGTTGCACCGGCGCTATAGCGCACTGGTACTACTCACTGCTCACTAGCGCTCACTAGCACTGCTCACCAGCTCCCGCAACCACCTGCTAACAGCCTTCGCACCCGCAGCCTTCTTCACCACTTGCTTCGTACACGAAGCCCGCACCCCTCTTCCCCATGGCACCACCCGCGCCGCTGCCCACGCACTCCTCCAAGACTACTCGTTCATGATCCGGCTCAACCCGCTCGTCATCTCCGACAGACCTTCCGAATCGAAGGCAGCAGCGGAGCCGCCATCCGCGCCCCCGACCGCGACGTACCGCATCACGGACCGTCTGGACTACCTCCCTTGCGGGCTGTGGAAAGGCGAGCTCAGCTACTATGCCGACTTCTGGGACACGCAGGACGGGATGAGGACCAGGGTCGAGGCGCCGTTGGGGTTCGTGAGCGAGTCCGAGTGGCGGGTCGTCGAGGAGGGCTCGGACGGGTCGGGGAGTCGGACGCTGGTGCTAGTGGAGACGGCGAAAGTGACCTGCCCGCGAGTACTGAGGGTGTTCGTTGAGCGGACGATCGGGAAGAGCCATGATGAGCTAGGAAAGCGATTTCGCGAGAGGTTGGTCGCTCGGAGTGCGGATACGGTGCAAGACAGTACTGTTGTCCCTTCCGAGAATGCTTGAGGTCTATTGATCGTCAGGTACTTGATAGTTCGGTCCCTCGAGTTACATGATGTTCGCCGTGGCACCGTATTGATCTACTAGTGTCAGCTGACGAGGTCAACGTCAACCGTCCCAGCAGGACAAAGCTAGGCAGTAAGTCCCGACTTCTGTGCCTCCTATCTATAGTATCAGTAACTTGCAATTGGCCCCAAGGTATACGAATCTCCGGTCCACCTTAGAACGCTCAAGAACCCAAACGTCATATTCATGTACGGCACTCACGTTAAGACATGCGTACTGACCAGATGCGAATAGGTGTATAGTATATAGTCAATGATGTGTATACCACTTAAGGGTACATGTACGGTAGATTCTCAGGCTCAGCTCTCGTCGTCTACATCTATTGCACCATCCGCCATCTTCGGGTCTGCGGCCCCATCCGTCTGCGCTTCCCCGCTGTCGTCGTCCTGTTCGTGCAGGCTGGGCGGATCTTGTGCCGCGGTCGTCGCAGATTGGGGAGCCAGGCTCGCGTGCTCGCGCTTCTTCGGGCGCGCAGCCTCGGTGAGCTTCGCGAACGCGGCCTTGTTCGCTTTCTGTCGACCGTGGTCAGAAATCGGAGTCATGCGTACCGGAAGTTGAACGTGGGCAGACAAGGACTGCAAGGCCCACACTGCCCACTAAACGCGGAGGAAGACGAAGACGAAGAGAAGAAAAGAAAAGGAGAGACGCACGCACCTGGTAGGCGACGGGGTCGTCGACGGTCTCCTTGCGCGCGCGCGAACTCTGCTCCGCCTCCTCCTGCTTGCGCACGTCCGCGCGGAGCTGGTCGAGCGTGCGCCGCTGGGCGGGCGCGCGGTCGACGTTTGCGTTGTACGCCACGATCCACCTGCGGCGTGCACATGCGGAGTGCTCTCAGCCTTGGGGACGCAGCATGGAGAGGGGGTTGAATTGGGTGAGGAAAACGCACCGTTTGTGCCGCTTGGCGAGCGCGGACTTGTCGCCGTGTGTGGGGAGGTCCCATTCGGCGAGCATCTCGGCGATGCGTTTTTGTGGGTGGATGTCGTACGCGACTTTGGGGAGGTGCTCGGGCTCGTCTTCTCCCTCCCCTTCAGGGCTTGCGCTGCACGTTTAGAAGGACGAGCGTGAGCAAGGTCGGGTGCGCTGATGTGTTACTAGGGAAGGGGTGGCTAACCGTGCTTTGCCCTTGCCCTTGTCTTTTTCTTTCTCTTTTTCCTTCTCCTTGTCTCGGGGCTTGGAGGTGGCACTTGAGCCAGCGTTGAAGAATTTGTCCCACTGCTGTTTCTGTTTATTTCGGGGTCTAGCCTCGGACGAAGATGCGGTTTTGGAGCCTTCGGGATTGGCGAGGTAACGCTTGCAGTCGCTGTCGAGGTGATTATTGATGGTCTCATAGGGGACCGCTCTCTGGCACATTGGACACGAGACCAGGCCTGGTCTCTGATTTAGCACTTATTGATCATCGTGAAGAGGGACTTGTGCGCACGTACTTGATGCGGTGTCAGAGGGAGCAGGGGGAGAGGACCCGGACGCGGTAGGGCTGGAGGGCAATAAGATGACCTCGTCGTCGTCGGAGCCGGTCGCAGGAGAGTCGAGTCGCCTTCGCTTGTTCCCCACCCGTGCAAGATCAGAGTGGTCGGAGTTGTGACGCGATTGCGGAGGTTGAGCGGATGCAACCTTGCGTGCCTCTTCTTGTCGCGAGAGTCGCAGGATGAGTGGTCTTACAGAGCAGGTGGGATGATTGTGATTTGGATGGTGGTGAGAAATGCGCACCTAGCAGCTTTCCATGCCTGCACTGCAGTCTCCATCGCCACGTTCTTGCGTATGTGCACTTCCGAGGCAGGTTTTCGACATGTCGGACATGTCTGGTGTTCTGGGAGGGCTGCGCGTATGCACTGCAATGGTTGGCCGTTCAGGGGCAGAGCGCTGGGTGTGACTGAAGATACTCACGCACCGCTGAGCAGAAGCAATGACCACAGTTGAGGGATACTGGGGCGTCGTAGAAGTCTCTGCAGATGTTGCACCGAACTGCGTCGTCGAAAGGGCGGAGACCGGGTGAGAGAGTTTCGTCCGGAAAGTCAGTTGGGTCAGAGATGTCCGCCGCTAGGAGCCTATCCAGCATCGAAGTCATCGAGTTGGCGTTATTGCAGATCAAACTCTGAAGCTGGAAGCCGGGTGAGTGCAGAGAGGGCTATGGATCGTGATCACGCGACAACATTGTCCGTGACAGTTGAGACGCGTGACAGAACGCGGACTCGAAGTGTGACAGACGCGTTGTCTGTGACAGGAGCACTGCACAGGCCCGGGACTACTAGGACTCGGAGGGTTGCATCTGCTGTCGAAGATTCCTCGCAGGGGCGTGGGGCGTGGGCTGGATTGGCGGAATAACATAAAAGGTAGGCTGAGAGTCGGAGAGTGACTAGTCACGGTTAGGTCGATCGTGTATGTCTCCTGTCCTCGTTCATCCGACTCCACTCGTCATCTCCGGTGAGGCATTCGCACTGAATTCAAGAATGCTATTCCGACGGTTATCTGAGGCGTCCCTCCCCAACTCTCTTCTCCTACCTAGTACGCCTCTACCATGGTCCCTGGCGAGATTCCCCTCGACACAACCTACCTCGTTGCCATCTGGCTCGAGACTCTGTTCTACGGCATGTTTCGCAGATCTCATACGCCATCCGCTTCATACTCACAGACGCTCCCTGAAATCATTTGCAGGAATCAACCCTCTGTCTTTTCTGGTCCTATGTGTACATTGTTCATTTTCGCCGCACCCGGAAGATCTCCCCGATTATCTTCTGTGTCGCGGTGCTCATGTTCTGCTTCTCCACCACCCACGTCTCTCTGGGTTTTTCCCGTCTTATCTGGGGTTTTATTGACCACCGTGACAGTCCGGGAGAGCCCCCTGCCTTCTTCTCAGATGTCTCGAGGCCACCAAACGTAGCAAAGGTCACTTTCCACACCGTCAACATCATCCTTGACGACAGCATAGTCGTGAGTGATAATTCTCGCCGTCTTTTTATCCGTCCGATGCCAACACACTTTTCTCAGATTTGGAGATGTTGGCATGTGTGGCAAAGGAGTTAGAAAATATGCGTTGTGCCGGTGTTGTTGATCATCGCCTGTGCAGGTCAATCTCTGTGTTGAACAACCACCAGGGACCTCGCTCATGTCAATATCTGTAATTTTGCGGCTATGGGCAAGCGCACACATTTGCCACCGCAAAAACAGATCATAGTGCTTTCGCCTCGGTCCGTACCTCTTTGAGTCAGGCATCAATACCTACTTTCTCATGCACCCAATCCTAGACGTTGGCACGGTGGAATGGCTCTCTATTCACTCTTTCCCTCGTTACGAACCTCACCGTCACAACACTAATTGCCACAGGGCTATGGTATGCCTCCTCTACGCACCACACCCGTTCTGATCTCACGGAGTACCCAATCCCGTAGGTACATCACGCGCGACGTAGAGAGCAATCCCCTCGGTGGCGCCTCCTTCCGCTACATCAAAATATTCATGCTCATCATCAATTCCGCCATGATATACAGCGGGGCGATCCTTATAGAGATCATTGTCTACTTCACAAAGAGCAACGCGTTCTATATCGTGTACGATCCCATCGCGCAGCTCAACGTGCGTCCTCCCGCTCACATCGTCTCTATGCATGTGTGTCTGACCGATTTGGTTGTTCGTCGATGATTGCCATGCGTGCGCGTGTGGACGGATGGTGATGCATACCGTGTACGCACCACAGGGCATCATTGCGACCTCGATCATCATCATTTCCACGCTTGGCCTCACCGTCGAGGACTTCAACGTCTCGGACGGCCTCCCCACCCGCCGGACCGTACGCATGTCCACCACACAGTTCAACACTGTGCTCTCCGCCCGCGCCTTCACGACCTCGACCGCGTGCTCGGAGACGAACGGCGATGGCGACCCGTCTGTTGTCGATGTCGTTCGATTCAAGGACGTGCAGGCCGTTGCGGTCACTGGGGACGTCGAGGCTCCCGCGTCGATCTTGCGGTGAGGGTCTAGAGGAGCCTTATTTTGTAGGGCGTGTATGAGATTATTTGGTAGAGTGGGGACTGGGATCTAGGGTAGCTGGGAGATACCAGGTGTTTGGTGTGTTATTGGTGGTTTTAGATTTCTGTAGTCTTTCTAGGGTAACAGTGTAGGATATAGGATCCTGTTTACACTCGGGCTGTAGCCGGTTTAATGCCACTCGTTCACCGTTCGAACATTCAGAGCGTGACCACCACCGCACACCTTCGGCATTGCGTCAGTGAATGGTCCAAGTATGAACGAGAGAGATGAGAGTTATCTTACTGTACAGCTGCGCTCGAACAGCAGGTGCGCGTATAACAGCTCGCTCAGGTCCTTGGGACAGTCAGGGAGTTGCGGTTGGACGCTCCTGCGCGCCGCAATTGAATCGCAATCCACATGTGTCGCGACGAGCGAGACATGAGCATTCTTCGAAGTTCAAGTGAGACTCGAGCGAGATGCAGCAGATCCGGAGGGTTGAGATGTGCTACAATCTGATGGTTGCATGCCACAAATGGGTCGACATGGATCCGTTTAGCGAGCTGACTTGACGCGGCCGGCGTACCTCGAAAATCAAGTCCATCGGCACGCTCAGTAGTAGAGAAAGCCTGCCGACGTTTCTGCCTCTTGGCTTGCGTGCCATTTCCGCGTTCGCGGCTCGTCGATGTTGGAGGGACACGCGCTGGGGCGTCGCACGTCCATTTCCATTCTTCCTCTCCGACTCGGAGCTCGAGCTCAAGCTCGCCATGACTGGGCCGAGAACGTATGCTCTGGAGTCGTTGTTGGTTCTGTAGCAGGTAACTGCCACAGGTCAAGCTTGAAGTTTCACTCGATTCGACGTGCTACTGGTGATTACAGGAATCCGAGTAAACAATGAACATTTGAGCCAGGTGTGAACCATTCAACTTGGAACCCTTGTAAGGGTTGTGGCGATGCCCATAATGACTCGCGTACTGGCGTCTGACGCTTGTCCACTGTGCCACTAAGACCACTCAAGTTTTGTCCATAATCTCATCGATTCTGCGGAACGTCGGCCAGTCCAGGGGAGACTATTGGCGCTTCACTCTCAGCAGGCTGCGGAACGTCGGGAATTTTGTGACCCTTTGGGAGAAGATTCAACTGACTCACTATTGGTACTTCTCATCCTTAGTCCTGTCGTCTGCGAAGAGCCAGACCACTACGACAATCACCGCGTTCAGAAAAAATACTCTGTCTGAGGTCTCCAGATACATCTTCGTGTAACTCAGACCTTGACATGACTGGTTCTCGTCGGCTGTACATTGATACAGCTATAACAGCTGTGCAGAACCATGCGCTTTCGCCTGAGGAGGCGGCCAATGAGGTTGTCGAGGAATGCAACAAGTCCGTCAGAGTCGTCAGCAGTACCGGGCATTTCACACAACTAGCCGATACTCCTGGCCTGGAGTCGTTCCTGTGGTCCTTCTGGTCGGATGTCCTCCAAATCGCCGAAGAGGATGCGGACGTCCATAGCCGCCTCGCTCAGATCCTCGCGATCCTGAAGACCAAGGGCTCAGAAGGCTGTGATAGTTGGCGCATCTGGGGCGTCCCGACTGGCTGGGGCGAACTCCCTCTTTTCGGGCCCGTCTCCCGAGAAGAGATGAATGGTGGGCCTGCAGCTCGGTGTTGCCATATGTGGTAGTGATGTTGAATACTCACAGGACCTCGTATACCACGGATAGATATCCCAGGTTGGCTGGACATCAGAGAACCCCGTGCTCAAGCACTCCTATCCGGCGATCCTGCACTGGAAGACCCCGTAGAGCGTGGCTATGCAAGTGCGCGTAAGAAGTGGCTGAACATCAACGCGTTCCTAGCGAACCTGTGGGCGCTGGACATCGTCGACGAGCACTTCTACGGTGTCACGACTATGCGCATGTGCCTGGAGCCACTCACTCTCTCGACTACAAGTGGTCCAACCAAGGCGACAGACGGAGTTGGCGAGCCGCAGGAGCTCCAGATAGAGGTGGCTGCCGCCTGGGTGACCATCGCAGGTGCGAGGATGTATTGGTGCAGAGAGATCCTAGGCCCGAGAGGCAACCCTGAGTGGCAAGAGAGCCACGGTTGTCCGGGAAGGAGCGGTGGTACTTGGGACGGCGTCGATGGATACCATCCGGATAGGTGGGCGCATTGGAAGCACATTTTTGCGGAGATCGCGCAAGGTGCATGGAGGGGGAACGTCATAGAAGCTGCTAAGGTGAGTATCCCATGAAGCAAGTTGTTTCTATACACTTCATATTTCTATACAGGCTGCAGTCGAAGCTATGGACACACTTGAGCGTGGTAGTGCGTCTGCATAGTTCTGTTCCCTCAGGTTGTATCTCAGTGTGCTGCGACATCATTGCTAGTGATCTGTACGAGTGTGACGGAAAATGGTGCGATATCTCATCTACAGATCTCTCAAGAGCTCCTGGGCCACTCATAATGAACAGACAAACAAGCCTTGACAAGCCACTCGTTACAGACCGACCATGACCCCTATCTTAGATCACGACTACGATACTATACATCCTGCCAAAGATCCGTCCTTTGAGCGACCAGCGATCAGGAAAGGGGAACATACATACTACACAACCACTCGGAACACTGCCTAGCGACGTCAACCAAGTCTGAAGTCAAAGGTGTGTCGATCATCTGAGACAATGTACTGGCGGAGCCGCTTTGCGCACCCGCCTTGCTTTCGGGTGGCGGATCGAAGCCTCGAGCAGGCCACCGCTTACCCTGACCGCATTGGCCTACGCTTTGTGCGGCAGGCGCTGCAGGGCTGGCAGGTGAACCACATTCTTGGGAAGTCAGAAAGGGAGTTATAAAGGGCGCAGAGGATTGCACGACGTACCTCACAACACATTCATTACGAGCAAAGCACAGTCAGACCGACATCACTCGTACAGACCACCTCAACTACGCATCTTCTCTGTTACAACCCGCCATGGCTACCCTCCAGCGCAAGACTTCGAACAGGTTGCGGAAGCTCTCGGACACAATAAAGTAGGTCCTATGTGCACATTCACATGCAGATCACAATGCTCAACTGCTGAACACATCAGGAACGTTGTCACGCCGAAAGCAGAGAAGCACGAGCCTCCACGCCACCGCCGGCCGTCGACGCGCGACGGCCAACGCATAACCAAGGATGACATCCGTATACCGTCGACGCGCGACGGCCAACGAATAACCAAGGATGACATCCGTTTAGTCATGCCCGGCGATGACTTGTATTGGGCACACAAGAAGGTGAGCTCCATGGACGACCTTGTGTACCGTTCGATGCCGGCACCGTCGCGTCCAAACAAACTGCAACGTCCACCCCCAAGCCTTGAAGATCGCGCGACTCAGTCAACACGCAGACGTATGGCGCCAATCGCCTTCCCACTTCCTCCAGCAACGGCCTCTGGATCCAGACCGTCCGCGGAAAGGCCGAGGGTGGGGATACCCCCGTCGCATGATCCAAGGAAGAGAGAGAAGCCGGTCCCTGTTCCATTTCCGAGCCTTAGCAAGCAATCGTCGACTCCGGCCGCGTTGGTGACGCCATATAGGTTCCCGTCGGAACCGAAAGCGTCGATCTTCACGCCCTTTGCGACGATGTCAACCCCGCCGAGAACTGTAGGATCAGCCAACGCGAGACAAATTCCAGCGACGGCTCCCGCACGGGCTTTTCCTTCCCTCGCGCCGGGGCGCGAGAAATCGTTGTCACTCGGGAGGTCGGCGTCATTGCCGAAGGCAAGGGAGTCCGTGTATTGCTCCACGGGCGCAGTAACGGTTCGCAGGCATGGCGCAATAAGGCGGACGTCTTCGTCTGGTGAGGCCAACCTTCCGCCGATGCATGCGCGGTACACGCCGGAGCGGCCAGCGGAGAAGGAGAAGGAGGCGCGTCGCGCGCAACCCGAGCCCAAGCTGTTGTCACGCACGGTCCCGACGCCATTACCCAAATCTCAGCTGAAGCGGGAATTGCCTCAGATGAAGCCTATTCCAGTCTCGCCGGCTCCGCCAAATCCTGCGGACCCGAGGAGCGGGTCGCTGCAAGCAAGGCCTAAGCCACGGGGCGTACCGCACAACGTCTTCGCGGACGCATCGTCCGACAGCGGGTACACGGAAACGACGTGCTCATCCATGATGTTCATCCCTTCCGCTCTGGTCGCGACACCTTCCACGGTTGCCAAGGTACAGGGGAACATGCACGTCAAGGAGTCTTCCGCACCACGCCTTGTGCAGACGACAAACGGTGGCCTGAACCGGGCAATTTCGCACAAGGTGCACATCGAAGGCCCGCCACTCAAGAGCTTGGACGGGTCGAAGCGCGGGAAGTCTGCCCGGACCATCGAAGTCTTCGGGATGGAGATCTTCGAACTGGAGCGCGCGCAGGCGTTGCAGGAGGAAGAGCTCGCGCGGAGAGCACCTCTCGCCGGATCGCGTGCTACGACCTCGAGGGCAGGAGTGCTGCCTGAGACGCAACCTCTCGTGATTCGGAGGGACAAAGGGAAGGGGAGGGCGGATGCGCCGCGAGGATTGTGAGCGGTTGGGTGTCTGGCGAAAAGTTTGCGGCCCTGCGGATAGGGAAAGGAAGGGGAATAGGTGTCAAGGAGGCTCTCTCGAAAACTCTTGATAGGCCCCATCCCCGTCCTGATCGCACGCGCCTCACCACTCGGTCGCCAAATTTTTCTCTTCGCTTGACATGTGCTGCTTGGGCTCTTAGTCCATTGTGGCCTCACTTCTTTGTATATGGCGCAACGGACGCACCTGATCTTCATCGCCCTTTGTATTTTGTACGCACTGTTACACTAATGTCGTCCCTGCATAGTCACTCTTGTATCTCTAAGCTGCACATACTGGATATGTATAATAACTACGCGAAGGGTATGACAGGTCATTCGGCCCAGCCCAATGTACACGTTTCTTACTGTACCTATTTGTCTCGTCGTCTGCTGGTGTACTGTAGTGTTCAAGTGCCACCTACCACGGAGAATATTACGCGATCAAATAGCCATAGCAGCCCCATGTGCAGCAGCTTGCGCGGGACATTCGTCGTTGGTGTCCCATTGATAGGGTTTGCGAGTCTTAATGTCTATACTAACCTGGGCAATATCATCGACGTTCTACACCAAGCGAGGGGTCAAATCCCTTCGGAAAGACCTGCCGTACATTGACGTTAATCCTTGTACCACGCAGGTACTCTTCATATACCTCCCAGTCGTCTTCCGAGTCGGATGGGTCAGCTCCTTCGAGGTGCGGCGGAAGCGTCCCTTCCAATATCCGAGGTACACCTGCCGGTGTGGTGTCAGGTACGACGTAGACATGTGATGGACGGATTGCGAACCATGATACGCCCGGCGACACGCAGGGCCTGACATGACGACGATATCCCCGGAACGAAGGAGGATGGGTGTCGGCGGATCGTCCCGAGTGAGACCTCCGATGAGGAAGATCGCTGCACAACCGAGCCTAAGAGACACGTCATTAGACCGCTCTGTCTTGAGCCCGTCTGACATGGCACACTCACGAGATGGACACCAGCGGTGAGGTGGCACAGATCTCCGAGCGGTCGACGTGCGCCATCAGCGTGTCCTGTATGATACTTGTGAATGAGCAGGTAATTCGATCGTTCAGTTATGCTCCTGTATGATACTTGTGAATGGGCAGGTAATTCGATCGTTAAGTTATGAGAGGACAGACCTTGGTCTGATAGAAGTTTACAATGCCAGCATCCGGCTCTGTCAGGGAGTTCAGAGATGGCTGTGTTCATGAGCACTTGCCGCCCCCGGCTCACCGTAAGTGTTCTGCCAATCCATCCAGTCCGGGCCATCGGGACCCCAGTCCATTTCTTCGCTTCTCATACCTTCATATCCACCGTAAACCCTATCCCATGGGACTCTTTCCACTGCCCGTCGGCACACGCTTCTCACAAGCCCTGCGATCTCACCCGGGCCCCGTGTGAAGTCATACTGTTTCGTACCCCAGTGATAGTACCATCCGATGTTCGCCCATCTGAGCCTGGGGACGAGGGCAGAAGTCGGGAGAGGGCGGACGGTCTGGGACGGTGGCGCGGGCAACTTGGTGCTCTGTGCGAGATCGGAGAAGTTCTCGGGACTCGCGGCCTCGTTGGAGATCAGCTTGCGCGGACCAGGTGCCTCCCCTTGGTCCGTGCCGGATGTTGGCTGTAGCGACGCGCGAGGCACGACTTCGGCATCGGCGCACTCGCCTTTGCACACGCGGAGGTACTCATTCCACAGTCCTGACTTCGGGAGGACGTAGTGCGTATCCAGGTTCGTCTCGTTTGGATCGCGCGCCTGGTCGCGAAGGGCCCACCGCACCAGCTGTCTCTGTTCGGCGGGCGAGACGAAAGAAGAAAGGAGAACCAAGCCTGATGTATTGCACATTGAAGATGTGAGGATATGATGAATACGTACAGCTCGCATCCATCCATATTGCAGATCGCGCACCAGGTGTGCCCTGAAAGACGTATGCGCTTCGTTCTTGTCCGCTCACCCCACCCTCACCCTCGTGTAGACAGATCTCGATACAACGGACCGCATCTGCGCGCCCCTTCCAGCCGCCTCGCAGAGTCTCGTTGGCGCGGGAAGCGTCCGCAGCGGCGAGGTCGAGCACGTCAGAGAGGTCTGGAGGGGGAAAGCGCGCCTTGTACTTCTTTTCGGCGGCGCGGAAGGATGTCCAGTCGGCATCGACGTTCTCGGGTCTGTTTCGAGTCGACTTCCAGTGTTTGCGGCGGGCTTTCTTGTACGCTGCGCTCGCTGGGTTGTGGATGTCGATTGAAGATATTGTTGTCATCGTAGTGATAGTCATTAATGAAGGCAGACTCTATACTGAAGCTTGAAGCTGAAGCCACCTGGACAAACACGAGCAAACATGTCTCCTGCCGGACTCATGCGTCATCGTTCTAATCCCATAATCTTTAGACACACTCATCCTAAGCTTGACTGCAGCTGACGACCTGGACGACCAACACTGGCAGCACTCGGTTGACACCCATCCTTGATGGCATTATGGCTCCCGCGCGCACCGCCCTCTCTCCTCCTGCGTTCATGTAGCCGACACCCCCACCTCTTCGTCACCGTTCGCACCTACACACTCAGCTCGTACCAGTCGCGTCTTCCTCTTCACCCTCTTTCCTCGCACTCTCGCACTCATGAGCACTCGACGCAACAAGTACTCTCAGGGAGACATCTGCACTCGACTTCGTCGCAGCAGAACGACACCTCTACTACGAATGGGGAGAAGCCTCTTCTGCCGGCAACGAAGGAGCAGGCCCCGCTTGCGACGCGCGTATGGAAGAAGGTCAAGCATGAGGCCCAACACTACTGGCACGGGAGCAAGCTTCTGGCTGCTGAGGTGCGCATCTCGGCCCGGCTGCAGTGGAAGCTGCTCCATGGCGAGAGCTTGACGCGCCGAGAGCGGAGACAGGTGTGTGTGTGCTTGCAAATTGGAGCGGCTGATGTGCGGGTTGCTGAGATGTGCGATGTGTAGTTGAAACGGACGACGCAAGACCTGTTGCGGCTCATACCCTTCGCTGTCTTTGTGATCGTGCCTTTTATGGAGTTGTGTTGCGGCTCATACCCTTCGCAGTCTTTGTGATCGTGCCGTTTATGGAGTTACTCATCCCGGTCGTCCTCAAGGTCTTCCCGAATGCGCTCCCATCAACGTTCGAGGACAAATTTGCGGCTGTAAGCGTGCATATAGACGTATGTGCTATTGGATACATACTCAACACGCGTACAGGAAGAGAAGCAGCGCAAGTTGCTCCGTGTCCGTCTCGAGATGGCCAAGTTCCTTCAAGAGACTCTCCGTGAGTCTGGACTGAAGGCGAACGCACACATCGTCGGCAGCGACGCGTTCAAGGAGTTCTTCCGCAAGGTCCGCTCGACGGGAGAATCGCCCTCTGCACAAGACGTTGTCAATGTCGCCCGCCTCTTCGATGACGACCTCACGCTCGACAACTTGTCCCGCCCGCAGCTTGTATCAATGTGCAGGTACATGGGTATTAATGCGTTTGGCACGGACAACTTCTTGCGTGGGAACATTCGCGCGCGTCTCCTCCAGCTCAGGCGCGACGATGAGGCTATCGCGCGCGAGGGTATAGACGAGCTAAGCACATCGGAGCTTCAGGCGGCGTGTCAGAGCCGTGGTATCAGGACCTTCGGCGTTTCCCCCGCACGTCTCCGTGAGGAGCTTGCGACCTGGATTGACTTGCACTTGCATTATCGTGTCAGTGGCGTCCTGCTCGTTCTCGCTCGTGCATTCCAGTTCGACAAGAAGCCTGGCGAGGACGAGGATGGCAAGACTGCGATCATCCAGAGCCTTGAGGCGGTGCTCTGCGGTCTGCCTGATAACCTGGTGAGCGACCCGGTATGCCGTACTTAAGGATCACGACGCTAACTTTAGGTTGTACAGCTGAATGAAGCCGAGCTTGAGGTTGACGATCAAGCGAGCTACAAGCAAAAGCTTGAGGTGCTTAAGCAGCAGGAAGAGCTCATCCAGGATGAGCAAGAACAAGAACAGCGTGAGGAGGATGCTCGCCGGGCGAAGAAGGAGGAAGAGGCCCGGTTGGTGCAATCTCTCTTGCCTGAGTCTGAGGTAAGTGTTGTTATCATCTGTTTGGGAACATGACGGCCGGGGCTGGGTACCTACCCTTTCGTATTTCCTTCCTCGTAGCTTGATGATGGGAAGAATCACAGTTGTTCATTACCATAATCGATGAGGTTTGACAATGCTCACACGATTGTTGATAGCTGCAGCCCGAGAAGGCAGAGGTCGCCGACGCCGATGCCCGCATGACCACGGAACAACTCAAGGAACTCGCGGAGGCGCTGTCCATCCTCTCGGCCAAGTCCTCAGTGTTGAAAGAACGGGATGAGCTCCGCGCACTCATGGAAGAGAACCTGCAGGCTGAGGAAGACCCGAAGTCACCATCTGGTGCTCTGACGAAGCGCATCCGGACGATGCTGGAGAAGATCGATAAACAGCTGGATGCGTATGACTCGCGCGTCGGGTCGTCGCTGCAGATGATCTCGTGCACGCCGGACGGCCGGATCTCAGTGGAAGACCTCGAAAAGGCGCTGGCTGTGATCAAGCACAAGCCGGATGAGGAGGTCGGACACAAGGTTATCGAAAAATTGGATGTAGACAAGGACGGATACGTCGAACTTGAACACGTCCTTGGACTTGTGCGCGAGGAGGGTCTCGGTGCGTGGCATCTGAACGTGATAGGCAAGCGTCAGCTAATAAGAAACTAATAGGTATCTTGTTGGACGACGAGGCGGAGAGTCTTATTGGACAGGGACGGGAGATTAAGAACTCGAAGCCGCGGAAGGAGGATATCGTACAGGAGTAATTGCGCACTGCTCTACAGTTATCGTACAACCTATATATTACCTGAATGCTACACAAACTCTTATAGACGACATGCATGTTTGCGACCTGACCGAGTCTACTTTGCACGTCGGCGTGGCTCAGGGCGCGTGTCGTTGAACCTTCCTAATGGAGGCAAAACTCGATCACGTGGGAGGAGGACAATAAGGACGCGGTTGGTTGGAGGACGCCACAGTGGCAGACGCAGTGCCACTCCGCCCAACGCTCGTCTCTTGTTGACCTCCCCCGACAGCCACGAATGAGCCTCCGTAAGGCCGTCCTCCAGCGTATTACGCCCCTTCCCAGCAGGACTCCTTCGCCCAACATTCCTCTCGACTGGCCCCAATCTCCCATTGAGTCTGAGCCTCCAGAACTCTCTCATCAGCCCGCACCGGACGAACACCTCGCAAGTAGGTCCAAGACGCCGTACGTCCTTCCTTTGTCTCCTACCACCACCATCCTGGCCTGATGCCTCTTCCTCTCCCCGGCTTCCGTTACACCCGCACCCGCAGAGAATTGATGTCCGGCAATGGCGTCGTAAAACGATGGCGCGTGAACATCGCCGAACACGCAACCTCGCTCCCCTCC
Organism: Lignosus rhinocerotis TM02; assembly: GCA_000743315.1. NCBI lineage: Eukaryota > Fungi > Basidiomycota > Agaricomycetes > Polyporales > Polyporaceae > Lignosus > Lignosus rhinocerus. Next base: position 34,062 of record AXZM01000242.1, on the reverse strand, counting down.
GAGCTCGCCACCGTCTCCCTCAGCGGGACGGTCAAGCGCGATCCCGAGCTGTGGTTTGAAGACGGGAACATCGTGCTGCTCTGCCGCGAGACGGCGTTCCGGGTCTACCGTGGGCTGCTGACGCGGCATTCGGTCATCTTCAGGGATCTGTTCGCGATGGCCCAGCCGTCGAATGCGGAGACCATGGAGAGCTGTCCGGTCGTGCATATCTCGGACCCGCCAGACGACTTGAGGCATTTGCTCCGTGCGCTGTGCGGACTCCGAAAGTGAGTTGTGCCTTCCCTTGTATTAGCTTTCTGATCGCCTTCTTGGCTTCTTTGTTTTCCCACTTCCTCGAGCCCCGAGCCCCCCACCCCTCTGCGTTGGAGCATTGCGTTCGTTTGCATGTGCAGACCGACACATCGTTTGGTGGCGGTTTGGTTCACAACATGTCGTCTTCGTATCCCATACAATCTCCGTACCACGCTCGTAGTTGACAGGAGCTAATCTGAACCATCGCTCAATCGGGTACAGGTTCCCAATCATCCCCGGTGAGCGCATGGAGTTCGCTGAGCTCGCCGCGCTCATCCGTATGTCGCACAAATACCACGTCGAGGACGTCCACTCGCGCGCCATGCACCATTTCAAGCTTTACTTCACCAACGAACTCTCCACCTGGGACTCGGCCGGCGCCGACGGAAACATCTTTCTCCGCATCACGCCCCCCGACGCCATCGCGGCCGTGAACCTCGCAAGGCTGACCCACACTGACTCGGTCCTGCCCACCGCGCTCTACCTGTGTTGCCAGCTCGACGATGAGCTCACGGCTGGCGTCGAGCGGCCCGACGGGTCGACGGAGAGGCTGGACCAGCGCGACCTCGAGCTCGTGCTGAGGGGCCGGACGGAGCTCGTGCGCGCGAGCACGCGCGGAGCGTGCAGCATATGCAAGCCGCACCCGAGCGCGCAGTGCGTGAACAAGGGCTGCGACCGCGCGCTGCGCGAGATCCTCGGCATGATGCTGGACGGGCTCCAGAAGGACCCGATCGGGGACATCGCGGGCTACGCCGCGCTGGACTCGTGGGAGCACTGGATCGAGGACGTCGTGGAGCTCTGGCCGCTGTGCGAGACGTGCCGGACGATGCTGCACACGCGCGACTTGGAGGTGCGGAGGGACGTGTGGAAGCATCTGCCGCGGTATATGGGCGTGGAGGTGGAGGATTGGAAAGATCCGACTGTGGGGGCGGGGGGAAAGTGAGGCAAGGATTTGACAGGCAGTACTGTCACGATGTGGTGAGTTTCCATGCTTTGCGTCAGTCTACTCCTCCGACGTGCTTGTCCGTTCTCATCGCTGTTTGGCCAGACCGGTGTGATATTCAGGAACTGCTCGGACGGCTGATAGAACGACGAAGATCTATATGCATATCATCTTACCCTCTCATACATCTCTCCATCAACCTTACTAACCATTGGCACTGGCACATTGGCATCGGCATTGACATTCTCTTTTGACCACACATCATCGCATCCACGCTGTACGATGTATAAGATCTACCGAGCACCCGCGGTGTTGTACCCATGCATATCATCCATTTCCAATGAACTTTGTACTAGCAGCATGAATTTTGTCTATGTGTACCCCGAGCCTGCGCCTCTACATCAGGCGGTCGGGGATAGGCATCTATGTAAGTCATAATAATCTGAACTTACACCTGCGTCCTATGTGCGTCCGGATAGTACACTAGTGATGTAAATAATAGTACACGACGTGAGTCTGACCAGTCGGTCGTGATTTAGCACTTGTGAGTGTAGAGGGGGTAGGTGAAAGGGGAGGTCGATCAGAAGAAGCGAGTTGTGTCTGGGTGGAAGCGGTTTGCCGTCCGCATCACGACGATACCGCCGGTCAAGCTCGACCACTGGAAGGGCACAGTCAGCGATCTGCAATACAAGACGTACAATAGGATGCCACCAACCCCGTTGCCGATGAAGACTTGCGCCCGCTGCCCGACGAGCATGTCGACCGCCTGGGCGATGTACTTCTGTTCCCAGTTAAGCACTAGATCGCGGCTGCTCGCGACGTGCTTGAAGTGGCCCGAGTCCTTCAGCGCGGACTTGAGCTCCTCGACCCAGGGCACGGCGCCGTTAGTCATGATGTACACGTTCTCAAGCCCGAGCGCGGTTTCGCTTCTCCGCACCTCCTCCACACGGCGCACGATCTGCGGGATCGTCGGGATGCAGTGCTGGCGGAAGATGGCGAAGTTCTCCGGGGTGTTGTCACCCCAACTGCCGCCCTCCGGCGGTTCGAACTGCTCGAGCTGGGGGAGCCCGTTGAAGGCGAGGAAGGAGCTCGACCACTTGGCGAGGTGCTCGCAGTGCCCCTCGTAGTCCCCGCGACGAAGGTGGAGGACGAGCAGCCCTTTGAGCTCAGTGTACCGCTCGGCGCTGGACGTGTAAGGGATCGTGGAGAGCGGCGGCTCATAGACTTGCGTGGGCGAAATCACGTCGCGGTTCGTGTCGAAGGCGAGCTCGACGAGCGTGGACCAAGCGAAATGCGTGAGGATCGGAGACGCTGCGAGCTCGGCCCACACACCGTGCATCGCGTGACGGTCGCCGAACGTTCTGGGAGAGGCGGGGTGAGGGGGGGGCCAAAGGATGTCAAATTATGTATGATTGGAAGGGATGTGCGGCACTCACAACCAGTCGTATATAGGTCCAGTGGATCGCAGGACTTCTACGCATTGGTCGTCAATCTTGGCAAGCTTCGCGACCCAGCGCTCCGTAATAGGTTCCATCATCCAGGACCCGATGCCGTCGTGCACTTCTTTGCGGTCGAGGGACTTAGTCCGACCAGCACATACCTCATGCCAGTATTGCTCCGCGATTGCGAGGGGAGAGTGCTGACCTGGGGGGAACGGACCGCCTACCATGGGGCCTGCGCCAGGGTGCCTGACTGAGCGTCTAGGTGCGGAGAAAGAGGGAGGGAACCTACCTCGGATGAGGGCGGACAAGGGAATGCGAGAGGGAATGGGCTTCCCGACATAGTCGGAGTAGTCCTCGGACCCATTATCGTTCCAGGTGTAATTGTAGAAGACGAAGCTAGAGTCGGGGTCCAAGTTTGGCACAACATGGATGGTTAGGGAATCACATACGCTCTATTGGCCTTGTACGAGAGGTATGCATTCAATATAATCTCCTGGAAGATGTTACCCCATCCAGAACCTGCCCATCATCCCCGCAAAGACTGAGAACCAAAGCGAGGGATGGAATGGAAGGACTGCAGATCATACCTCGGCTGTGACCTGGTACATAGAAGAATTTAGGCTCCGCCTCGTGCGACGTCGCATGCCAATGGTGTTGCGGTAGCCTGAGCTCATATTCGTGGTATTGTGAGTATAGTGGTGGAAGTCGTGCGCCGAACCATCTTGGTAACTGCTTCCCGTCTTCAACCACTGGGGACTCCACAATGGTCTCGCGGAAATACAGGTTGCGAAGGAGAAGCGCAAAGAGCAGGAAGCCTGTCAAGCCAAAAACCAGGTACCGTTTGGCGACGAAGCGGAGGAGTAGTAGCGCATTGTCCGTCTTTGCCTGGTAGCCATTGGCATTCTTGACATGTATCGGGAGAACCGCCATGGCTCGGATGAGGGCGAGGGGAGGACCACTGGCAAAACAAAACTGCGACAGGTACAGGTGAGCGCTCATAAATCATTAATCATTACCCAGAGGCTGTGTTGCGCATCAATCCACCTAAGCGCCCTACTCCTCGATCTCACGCCGGGAACCACTGCCAGTGGCTTCCCGCTCAGGCTGCAAGTCACACCAATACCTCCTGAGACAGCGTGTCAATGGGTGAATTCCTTCACATACCCGTCATTACGATAGACAAATTGACACAAGTGACTCATAGCAAAATTCAGGAACTTTCAGTGGCATACCTTTAGACAGTCACTGGTACACATTAACTTTCTTAGCGCCACTGTCGTCGATCACCACTGGCAGCCCTATACTAGTACCACATCTATACTACTAAGTACAGATTTGTGGAACATGTTTGTTATCTCAATCAAAGCTTTGTATCATCACCATAGATGGTACTACTGGATATGCAACTAGTATCATACTCCTAGGTAAAGCTCGATTGCCTCTACAGGTCGAGTTATCAGTTACCTACCGTCATGAAAGGGGGAACTTTCCCTGAATACTATCGCTGTGGTTAATATCGACGTGAGCTATCCATCCCGGTCCATCGCAGGAGTACTCATACATACTGGCACCGAGAAAGAAGTTAAGCTTTACCTGTCATTGGAGCGTGTAGTCCTCACGTCTGTCACGCCGTGACTAGCGCGTTAAGATCGTCAGGGCCCCTTGGTTTCGCCTCGCCCACAACTATGCTTTTGATCCTAACCACTCTGTATAATTATAACTTCCATGAGTATGGAATTTGATAAGGATGGTTCCTGTGCCACAACATGTACGAAGCTGGAGCTCGTAGCCAAGATAGCTACGGCTTCTGACCCATTCGTAAATCTCCACAAGGATACCAGCTGGGCGGCTAAAGGCCATCTTGGACTCCCTATATATTGTTGCCACTTCGCCGCATGGATTTCAGCATTCCTCAGGAGCTCACAGCGCAAGGTTATAAACCAAAGAGGCGAGTACCAAGCACGAACTCAACGTTATTCCTCGGTCGGATTGGAGTTACCGTGACCATCCGTCTTCCAGCCCTTCAGAGCTTTGTATGTCGTGCCGGACATGGGCATACTCAATTCAGTCGACCGCGCGAGAGTTTCGCTATTTTAAGCGATAAGGAACCTTACGAACAAGAGTTATCATGAAATCTCAGACCAATGAAACAAACCTCCGATGGGGCGACTCGTTCCTGTTGTTCGCCATGCTTGACCCATTGGGTGTAGGATGGCCCTTGTGCCTCGGGCGATATCGGACGACTTCAAAGTGCCAACAGAGAGAGCAGTCAGAATCTGTATCTCGTGTACTCATGTGGAACCGAGCTAGACGGTTCGGATCTCGTCCATTTCCCGAATGGCCAATGCGGGGAGACCACCGTGTACTACCCTATCTCGTGTACCCTATCTGGTGTACAGTAGCTCCGCAGTCGGGGGAAGTTCTGGTGGAAAGGGACAGCCGCAATTGGTGCACCACAGCCTCCACGCCACACTATAGCACAGAACAAGGGCGAACTCCGGCTTGGGTTCACTGTCTTAGCCAATCGTCGGGCTCGCATGCTCGTTCCGAGAAGGCCTGAGAAATCCCGGGATGTTCTCTTCCATCGAAGCGTTGTTCAGAGCACCCCCGAACATTCAACTGCCGCCGTGTCATCTCACTGCTGACATTCAAAGACGCAGTCGTCGCGGACTGTGTACGTACGAGTAACACGTCAGCTTGTTCCTCGGCGTATTGAAAGGCCGTCACGTTTACATACCTCTATGGGCGTGTATTGGCCAGCGTCGACCTTCTGAGCCAGGTGGCTGGCCCACCACGCTACCGATGTCAGCGGCGCCCTTCACGGGAGCGTTTTTCGGATTCTAACCCTTCGCAGAGACAGCATCCATCGGGAGCGATGCTGAAGGGCCCATGAGGTGTCCACTCAATCCGCTACGCATCAATCGAGGGAGATCAGCGCCATGTCCATGTCAGCTCGGCGACGCTGATCGAATTGAGCGCACAGAGCACGTTCAACCTGCCCTGCGCCCCAAAAGTCCATGCCTCTCCAACGCAGTCTCCCACCCCCGCGATCCCCCTCTCATAGAAGCGATTGTAGAACCCTTCCTCCCAAGAGAACAATGCAGCCGGATATGTGTTCTTCAGTTATGGAACGGCAGAAGCCTCCGGAAGGATTTGAGGGTGGGAAGCGGGCAGGGATAGATGCATAATCGTGGGGGGATGAGATGCGCTACGATAATGGCACATGAGCAGTTCATTCATATCACCTTCTTCTCGGGGCTCGGGAACTTACTAAGGACGTCATCTTCCTGCATTTTATCCTCGGCAGGCCTCGGGGCCGCGTTGCAGCATTCATTCAAGACTCAAGCTCATGTCCTGCGGATAACAGACATAACGGCAGTGTCGACGCCGGTTACGCGAACACATGGTCGTCTTGGGCCAATAGACCACTCATACGTGAGTATCTCAGGCCTTGAGCCCAATGATGGACTGCTGACAAGGGAGAATCAGACCAGACTTCGACCAGAATATCTCTTCGAACTTACACGGGAGAACCGCTCATTGAAGGCACCAGGCGAATGCAAGCTGACGCAGCTCGTTCGTCATCTGCTCACGAGTCTCTTCCCCATTATGAGGCCCGGTATGCGCCTATATTAGCCGTTTAGTGGTGGCGAGCTACCATCCCTCCCATGGCGTTATTCTTCTGAAGATCATCTCCGGATCGAGTGACTATATCCTGCAGCAGGAGGCCACAACCTCGCGACAATGAAGGCGCCAGATCGCGGGAGCAACACACTTCAATCGTGCGAAGGCCATATGCACGCATATGCTGCTTGCAGTCAGGATCCCACATCGATGGCATCCTGTACCGAGGTTAAGTGAAGCGGACAGTGTTGCCACGAAGTTCGCTATGACGCACCGTCTCGTAATGCCCCTCCGCCCGCACTATAAATCCGCACCCGAAGCAGACCGTCGAGTCGGAAGTTTTGAGGTACGCCCGCTCTTGCCTGCACACGCGCCCGCACACGCACACGCACACACCCAACTGAGGGCAATGAATCATTCCAGTACTGGCATGGTCAACGAGCTCTTCTTCAGCGGCCACGGGGATCCCCGCCACAAGTGCGTCGCCATCGGCTACCACAACAATGCACCCGTTGTGTACAAGTTTGAGACGGTGGACCTGCCTCAAGGCACCAGAACCACAGTGCGCTTCGCCCGATCGCTCGTCCACACTGGCAGATCGTTGACCCCTCGTGCCCACACGTCTCTTTCGCTGACCCGGGCAGATGACATTCAACGAGCAAAGTCCCGTCGCCTTCCTCGATTGGGCTATGGGGGTCCATCTTGGTTCCGTCCTCAGGGGTTCGGAGAGGACTCCGATGGCAGATTTCGTCTCCCGCGGCTCTATGAATACGTTAGTGTTCACACGTTACAACAAGCTGGACTTCTGAAGCTCACCTTTGTCTTCTTTGCAGCGCCCGACAGTTCCGGACACAACCGGATGGCAAAGAGGTGTTCGAGTGGCGTAGGCTGGGCAATCAGCAGCCCTACGCCTATGAGGTACGGAACATGGAGATTAGGAGCACATAGAGACACTCATGCGCACTGCATTAGCTCATATCAATCACTCCAGAGACAACTGCAAGGATCGCCACGTATGACCCAACCCCAAGAGAGGTCCCTAAAATGGGAAGAGCTTATGCATACCTGAAGTTCACGTTCCACGAGGAGTCTCTTTTACGTGACGCGCTCGTAACACTCTGCTTGAACAGATGGATAGACTGGCAGGGCATGTGAGCGAAGCGAGGCGAGGCGACAGTTGATAGATGCCACAAACCAAACTGATGTATTAATCATAGTAGTAGAGAGCCTGATTCCTGAGAGCATAGCAGCGACGGTATGACAGCGTGACGCAGAAAAATGACGCAAAAAATAAACATGAGCCCTGAGATAGTAATGGCACCCGATAGGAAGTATAAATCACGGCAACGGAGTGTCCAAGTGAGCAAAGCGAGCGTAAAGGAATGGGTTATTAGGAGGCACCCATGGACCCAAGCATCTGTTCAAGTCTTTCCTCGACTGTCCATCTCATGTCAGCCTCCGAGCCGAGAGACGAGGAGACAGAATGTCCCGGATGGACTTGGTTGCGACCTGGCGTGATGTTGAATGAACCAGCATCTGTGCCACGTGAGAGGTTCTCTATGAGGCGACCTATTTGTGCAGAGGAACTGAAGAAGACCTGTCATGGCGATTAGACGCAAAAGCCCGTTCATTTAAGCGCATGAAACACATACCTTGGTCTCCGGTCGGTTGGTACCTTTTGGCTGTTGCTGGAACTTCTTCCGAGACAGGAAGGAATTGACGCTGCCCTTAGAGGACTTGCGGTCATGCTCCTTGAAGAACAGCTTCACATTGCTGTCGTCCTTTGCGGAGTACTCGGAATAAAAGCTGGCACGGTCACCGTAAAAGGATTCACCGTCATCGTCGCGAAGACCGTTGACGATAGACCTGGGAATGGATGTGTCAGGAACGTGATTGATTATAGAATTGAATGATGGCGTACCAGATGGTTTCCCCGTTGGCCATTTCAATTACCTCAAGCGCCTGACCGGCCTCAGGAGTTCCATCGGGAGCCTGAGAGCCGGATGCCCCAAATGACTCGGCACTGAGTAGTTGCCCCTTGCTATCGCCAGCATACATCTCATATCTGGGAACGTGAGATCAGTGAGTGTGCTGATGAGGTAACAGAACGACCACAAACAGCGAATCATATGCGGAGCTGGACTTCTCCATAGAGCTAGGCACGATGAGCATGTTCTCGTTCTGCGCAGATCGGGATTGCGGGAGCTGTGGAACAGGCGGCGAGGCGTCCGTCGAGTACCGACGGCCACCCGCGCGATGTGGAGGCGGAGGGGTGGGCACCCGGTCGTGGACGGAGCGATTCGAGCTGACTGATGCACGTCGGCGGGACGCGGAATGCTTGCGCATCAGTGCGCTCAAGTCCATGGTCGATAACCTCGAATCGGACGCGACGATGATCGTCCGCCGCACAATCGCCTTGGGATTGATTTCCTGTTGAGGCGGCTGGTGAGATCGACGAGGAACATCCTCACTCTTCCGAGGGAGTGGCTTCATATCGGTAGAGGGTCTCGGAGAATAGGTTTCCATGCTCGGTCGTCCCTCAGACATGGGCGGAGAACGGACACTATCCGGAGTGGCCCTTCCTCGGATAATTGGTACCTGACTCTTGCGACTCTCTTTAGTTGAGGTCGCCCTCGTGAGCTTAGTCCACGCTGTCGACTTCGAAGACGTCGAGGGAGAACGTGCGATAAGGTCGTTGAGAGCTGCTTGATCCAGGCCAAGGTTTGACGCAGCGTCGAAGAGCTGCTTGAGCGCATCCTTATCAGAGTGAAGTTGCAGTGGTGGGATGGTCTGTGGAGGTCGGGGTGTCGGGGATTGAGAAGGAGGCACAAGGGGGTCGATGGGACTTGGGCTCCTGAACGCCGTCTGAAGGGCTGGCGCAGAGTGAGGCATGAATCCGTACGGTTGTTCTGGAGACGATCCTGATGAGGCTATCGACCGGACTGATTTGGCAGAGTTGGGCACTGGCGGACCTGCATGGGGAGGAACGGTGAGCGAAGGAGGTGCAAGTGCCTCAGGCGCAGCAGCACGCTGTTTGCGGAAGCGCGCCATGAATCCCTTCAAACCAGGAGTCGCAGACGCAGGAGGACTTGGCAACGGTACTGGGGCTCGTAGTCTTGTCGGTTCTGCGGCAGCTGCCGAGTGGATGATGGGGATGGGATCTGTGCGGAGGGCCAGATTGGGTGAACTACCTGCTGGATGTGGGTGTTCCTCCTGATTGGGACTGCGTAAATCCAGAGGATACGGCGTGACCTCCTCCCCATTCGGGACGTGATGTTTCGCGCGGATTGTGCCACGAAGTTTCTTGAAGCGGGAACCTATCTTGCTCGTGCCCTGCTGTGACGCCGATGTCGGCGTTGGTGTTGTGGTGGGAGATCGCAGCGGAATAGCGTCAACACTGGTAGAAGCCGATACGAGCGTAGGAGCAGAGATCTTATTGGGACTGATCCGTTTCCGCGGAAGCGTTGCATGCCCGTCAGTCATCTTGGGAATAGACGGCGACTTGCGCAAGGCTGCTGTGGCCGCCTCTGCCCTCCGCTGTACCTCAAAAGCGAGCTGAACAGGGCTCAAATTGGATGTCGGGGACAATGGAGACAATAACCCTCCTGGACTTGTTGGCATCATCGCAACGGAAGGCGAAGTAGCCGTTGTAGGAGACATCGCACGAGCAGAACGGTGTAAGGAGTCCGAACGCTTAGGTGTTTGTAGTGGTTTGATGGGTGAAAGCACCGGTTGTGAGGTTTCATCTTCTTCAGGATCTGACGAACCGAAGTCAGGCATGATGGAAATCTGTGGGGGCATAGAAGCGCTAGAATCCAAGTCCTCAGAACCAAACAGAGCCTCAGCGAGTGCCCTATTCCGGCGCATTGGGCTGGACTGCTCGATGTCAGCTGGAACAGGGACAGTAAGAGTCGGCTCCTCTGGCGGCAGCACATCCGGCGGTCGAACTCTCGGAGATTCGATGCTGTCCACAACCGCATTAAGCAAAGCATTCGCCTTCGCAACTTGTTCACTTGTCGCTGCCCGCGACTGCGCAACCAAGGACTGCGATTGCAATTGAGATTGCGGCTGAGGTGTGGAATTGACAGCCTGTGCGATCATACTTAGCGAGTGTATATTTATAGCGGGGAATACGGCATACCCTGCTCTCTCCCGTGAACGAGTAATTCGACTGTGAAGTAGACGGTCTCCGCCTCCTGATTGACCCGGCACGGCGGTTTTCGGGGGTAGCAGCCTTTGTCAATGCAGCGCTCACGAGCTTATCCTGGATTGCAACAAAGTCGCCCTTGGACAACCCAATCTCCCTTCGCACCGCGTCCTCGGTCTCCGTCGCGTCGTATGGCGACGTGCCTGCTGTTGATGTGCCTGACTTGTCCGGTGAGATATCATGCCACGGGCTGCTGTCCGGATCAAGGTTGCTGAACAGTCCATAGAGGCGGTCTTTCTTGTGGTCCTCGTCCCAGGTGTGGTAGCTGGACCCAGCAGACTCGAGCGACGACCGGGAGGAGTTCGCGATAGGCGAGAAGAGAAGCGCGTTCGGTTGACTGAAAGAAAACGTGTTCGAGTTCGTCGGATGCGTCTGCTTTGAGGAGCGCCGACTGGCACTGCGACCGTCGTCATTGGTACCGCCAACAGTAGGGAACGTGGACGATGTTGGTGAACGAGTGCCGTTGTAGGTTGGAGTGGGAGAACGAAAGCCGTTGATAACTTGGATCGGCGAGCCGAGCTCCATGCCCGACATCGCGGACGGCGGGCGGTATTCTGAGACACCGACGGCGGTGACACCGCTGGGGCTGGCGTCTACCCATGGCGAGTCGGGGAGCGCGGGTGACCGTAGAGACCGCGTAGTGGACTTGGACCGCTCGAGGGGGTCGGAAGGCTGGTCACTGATGCTGGTTGTACTGCCATTACGGCTGTGTGCGCTACCATTCCTGCCGTGCCCTTTCTGTGATGTGCCATTTGGACTGGAAGACATATTCCACGTCACGTTTGACGGCGTGCTTGGTCGGGAGGAGGGCGTGGTGAGTGGCTGGTATGCTGGGCCAGAGAGCGGGGAGATGGGTCGTCGCCGTACTACAACAGGGGATTCCGCGGCTTCCGAGGCGGGCGAAGACGGTTTGTTCCCATTCCTTTGACGCTCCTCGGGTGTGTAGCGGCCATTCATAGACCGATTGAAGAAAAGGGGAGGGGTCGTTGCGGTGGCAGGTGATATTGGGCGGGTCGACTGGTATGAGGAAGACGCACTTGAATTGCTTCGGTACATGCTAGACGCAAAGCTTTGGGATATCAAAGGGGATCCTTGGGTATTTATGCCGGGCAGACGAGGCGAGGTCGCACGCGGAGTAGCGGACGGTGTGAGATCTTCGACGTCGAAGGTGGTTGCCTCCCGGGGCGTCATCGGGCGTGGCATTCCTGGGATGTAACCAGGTAGACGGGGGGTCGGCGACGTCGTGCGAGAAGCAGGGTAGGGTGAGCTCCGCTGGCCCTCATCGACCAACACAGGGTCGTCGGAAGACAGGGCGGTGCCGGTCTCGTATTCACCCGGCGAGGTCGCAGGTGACGAAGAGTCAGGCTCGACCTTCAAACCGAAGTTGTCGTTTAGAATACACATGAGGTCATCTCGAGGAGCACTCACCGCAGTATTCAAGGTTGATAACCCATTCGTCAGGCTACTAGGTGCAACGTGCGCGATGGGTGATCGCTCCATGACAATCTCATCATCTCCTTCTTCCTCCAACTCCCTAATCGCCTGGTCAAGGGCTAGTGAAGCCCGCCTCAGCCCGTCAGGAGACAACGCCTTGGACAGCCTTTTGCCCAATGAACTGGAGTAGTCCGACTGCTGGTCTCCAACAATAGACCGCGAGCTCCGATCCTTCGAGAGCGTACTCGCGTTTCCCGGACTGGACAGCGCGGATCCTGAGAACGTGTAGGTACTGCCCTCCGGTGTCACAGGTCGCAGACTCTGGTTGTCAGAGTACATTGATGTGCTATTCTCCGCCCTAGCGCTCTCAATTGTGCTCATACTCGTGTTTGAATCTGACTGCGCGATGGGACCTGTTCCACGACCACTACGTCGCGGTGGGGCATTCCGCAAGAAGTACGCCTGGTCGCGGAACTTCCCCGAGCCAAACAAATTGTTGCTCATTCGTCTGCTCGTCTGGGAGCCCTTGACGGACGACATGGACGTGATGGAAGGCGCGCCGTGCAATGAAGGAGGCGTCACAGAGTTGGAGGAGCGCACCGATTCTCGTATGGGGTCCGCATCATCATCATCTGCATCACCAGCGGTTCCCCGCGCCTCGCTCTCATCATACCCTTTCTGTTGGGCTCGCTGCTTGCCTCGAGACCGACTCCTGGTGTGGAATCTCCCGAGGGCCTCTAGGATCATATCCTCTTCCTCCTCCGTGACTTGGTTCTGGGACCCGCGCGCGCGCTGCTCTGCAAACTTGCTCTTCAGCTCATCGAGCCGTATAGGCTCGCCGGACGAATTTCGAAGCACGCTGAAGCGTCGGGTGAGGCTATACCATTGGAGCATGGGGCGCGAGGTGAGCAAGAATAGGATCGCGGGAAAGAAGAAGCAGGACGTACTCAGGTAATATCAGTGATGTCCGGAAATCGCTCGCAGGGGGCAAGGACGGGAGAGCGTCGTGTGTGTCTGTGCGCACGGTTACTGTGATTTCGGAGCCCAGGGGGCGGCGTGCGTCGGATCTTTTGCTGAAGGGGCGGAAAACACGAGTGGACGAGATGGAGATAGGGTAGAGAAGCACTTTGAGCTGTGGTCGGGGAGTGAGTGTGGTGACATGCTTACCGGAAGCGATGCATGGTAATTGTCTTCGAAGTAGAGTCCCTCAATTCGATAGCCTCGTTGAAAACACGTTGAGTGTGCGTGCTTCGGGAAAAATGCGATCTGACGTCTCGCGTATGGTGTAAATGTGGTGTTGACGGCCGTGGAGGCAATGTGAGCCAAGGAGATGTCGGCAATGGGAGCGCGTGAAGGAGAACAGGAAAAGGGTCAGACTATCAGAAAATACAAGCTGGACGATGGACAAGTGCTGGCCAGGGCAGAGGCTGAGGCTGAGGAAGGAGGAAAGGAGCGAGCAACGTGTTGGGCACGAGTTGGAGATGCAAAGCCTAATTAGGATGGAATTCTTCTGTGCCGGTCTTAAAGGATGCCTTGAAGCTGCTGTTAGGAGACAAGAAGGCAAGACCGATGGCGAAAACAAGCCCGCACGACGCGAGAGGACAAGGAAGAGATGAAGAGGGAATGCTGAAGATTGCTTGCTTGCTCGATGCGCTACAGATCCAGAGGCAGCGTCAGGGGGCAGTGGTCCTTGCTCGTCTTCACCACAATATTGTTGATGACCCAGGTACCGCTAGCGGGCCCCGGGGTCCTTCCTCCGCTCAATCTCACAAGGAACCGTCGTTCTTCCCTTCGGGGACACAGACCTGCGCACAAAACCCACCCGTCGTCCCAATCGACCACAGCGAAGATACAGCTTTCCCTCAGTGAACAGGCGATTCCTTCCAACATGCAGCCTTGTCCATAATGTGGCGGAAAGTTCCAAATGCAGTAAGCCACCGATCCTGATCGACACATACATTTATGGAAAGTGTAGTAGTTTGCCTCATCATTACCTCAAGACCTCCTCGAAGATAAACAAAGATCAGTATCGAGAGTATCATAATGAAACTGTTAAGGTGTGGCAAATATGGGAAACAGGAAAGAGAAGTCGAGGTCAAGCCAGAAGGTTGGGTCGAAGAGAGCTCGACACCGTGTCTTCTCTTGCGATCTCAGGCCGGTGTGCTCGTTGCCCATACTTATGTCACCTACAGTTTACCTGGCGTATTGCCATATATGTATATTGGTCAATGCTTTTAACTATGTTTTAGCGACTGCGTTTGCTGCCTCGTGAGCAGTACCACAACGCATCGCTGGAGTACAGACTGACGGCGCGCTCTGGATCCAGACAGAATTATGCGCTGCTCCCGATATCATTCAGCCGACTGCCTCACGGTTCCACTGTAAGAAGCTGTCTTTAGCAAAGCGGAGATATAGTACTTATCTGGGTTGTTCCGCACGTTCTGACAGCTTCAAGTCGCCGTAAGATACTCAGTTCCAGTCAAGATCGCGGCAGCGATGACACCCCTCAAGTTGCGGGGTTGTGTAGTATGGTCAGCGCCTTTGACTCATGGGAGCACTTGAACGAGCCCCCATCTTGAATCAATATGTCATGCGAGTGAAAATCGAACAGTATCAGTCAGAGTTCGCGCCTAAGGCGTTCCCAACTTGACCTCTTTCTCAAGTAGTTGCCCTAGTGGCACGTTGCGACTGTAATATCCCACACTTTCTTCTTGATAGTATGCTCCTCGCTGTCAGGACTCCAATTTTACAGATACCATCTTGTAGTATCGGGCGCCTGGTTTTTCCGTGGTGGTAGCCAACTAGCTCGGTTGAGACTGGTCGAGGTCCTTAGTTCAGAGATAAGTAAGTAACTCCCCTCGATCATTGCGCCAGTCCACGTACACGACCATCCCGCGAGGCCAATAAGGGACGAGGGTAGCCGATGAATATTGACCGACTATCAAGACTACATCAAGGTATTTTCTCAACCATTCAATTATCATGGCTCCGGGGGTATGAGTGGTTCAACGAGGCGACAACATGTTGATACACCGCTAGCCGCGACCTCTCGTTCTAGGGGCCAGACTGCCTACACATACAATTTACACAAGCTCGACCAGAACCTGGCATTGACACAATCTTGTACAGCTTCACTACACACTCCTTGTACTCATCACTGCTGCTACGAATTGCTAGTGGCATACCTGCGGTAATGGTTCACATCAACTGTCAATGGTACCAGGATTCTGACGACGTACTTCGTGGTCCACTCCTTGGCTGTAGCAAGAAACTTCGCCTCGTCACTCTTCATGAGCTACGGGCACAGGACACCTTATCAGGACATAGTTTGGATAAACTAGATATCTACGATGCTCACCGCAGCGATATCAGGCTCGAATGGGTCGTCGGGGCTGGGTTTGTTCACTTTGTCCATGATGGTGGCCAAGACTGTTCATGATAAGTCGGTATCTCTCTCTTTCCTGGGCGCCGATCGCACGAAGGTACTCACCCGACGACATTGTCACAGTGGGTTTCCACTAATAGAGCAGGGTTTAATTACTGTCTAAAGGCGACACGAGACATCCCGGATAGGAATGCAGCCAAACGTGCACGGCACGAGTTACTGACCTGATCGCGGAGTACTGGTACGCAGATGTGCCCTTCGTTGTTGATTCCAGGGTGGTAGATTTTAGTGGTAAATGTGACCTAGTTGCAATCCAATAGAGAAGTCGGCAAAGGTTATGTGCAGGCTCAAGGGCGGCATGGGACAGCAAATATTGAGACTCGTAGCGACCGGACGTACAGAAGGTGCCTTGAACGGGAAGTTCTCTGGGAAGCTGAGCGTAAAGTGAAACGTTCCGCCCTTGTATGGACTGTTTGACTTGTGCAGCGAATTCAGCCTATATGGTATGCAGTACATGGGATATACTCACCGCAGCCTGTATCGCACATTTCCACTGAAAGATGTTATCGTCCCCCGTTTCAACAGTCAATCCCTTGGGTACGGTCATGATTACACTCGAGAGAAGTGCAGATGCACTTACATCTAACTGGTTATTGGTGATGTCTTTCAACTCCTACAGCGGGATAATAGATATACATATGAGCGGGGTGGTAGGGGATACTAGATGGGTGGCACCTTCTGTATACGCCTGTAATACGGCACCGCTCAGTCTGACGAAGCCCTGGGTACTTGGTACAGAAACACACCGGAGTGCAGTCATATCGTTGTCCAGCTGGAGTAGCAAGTAATGATTGTCTGTGGGTCAAAGGCAAGGTGCAAGAGGTGGTGGTGGTTGCAGGAGTGGCAGACCAGTGTGCCGCCACTGTCGGTTTCGGACCGTGACTCTGGCGCTCGTGACTCTTGTCTCCGTTCAACTTCAACTTCAAGCTTGTGTGCCTCCAGCAAAAGACCATGATCGTCCTTCCCCCCATCCATAGATCATATGTACTGTCTGCCTAGGGGAGACTAGCAAAAGACTCTCCGCCCTTCAACCCTGCTCACCTTCACTCTATCCTCGCCACCGCATTCCCAAAACCTCACATCATCTACAGTGATATATAACTTGAGAAGTACATTCACTGAGGCACCGCGACTTCTGCTCCCAAGCCAGGTTCCTTCCAAGTTCTTTCTGAGGGACCGATAGTTGAACAGGTATATTCGGAACGGTTGTGAGTGCAATCCGACCTTATACGAGTGTCTCGTAAACAGGCGGTTTGACAAGGCTCGGTATGGAGGTCTGGGTCACGTCTCGCGAACCATCCCCTCCTCCCGTCGCCACCCCTCCCCCTGCCCCCATACATCAACCGCATCACCAGCCGCAACCTAGCAGAAAACGCAAGCATGCAGCGCTTGCCCACGCAGCCGCATCTTCTCCTGCCCCTTCCGACCCCGGAGCGACCCCAGCCCCAGAAAATCTTGTTCTCAGTGGCCGACATGCCGACCTCGTCTCACGTCCCCGTATAACGATCTCGCGACACCCAGCCTTTGTACCTGTAGCTCCGGGATCTCCATTCCACGCTACGGAGCCGCTGTGCTTCAACCGCCTTAACTTCCGGTACACCCCCGCCGGCCTTTCCCCACTCGAATCCACTCTACCTTTCAGGACCATTGAGTCCAATCCCACGACGTTTCGTGTGTCATGGGAAGACCGTAGTCCATTCATCAGGGTCACACCGGACGGACTGGGACTGCAGGGCGAAAAAGGGTTCCGGAGCGCCCGCTGCAACGCGCCGATGCGCGAGGGACGTTGGTACATGGAGGTGAAGATCGAGCTGGGTGCAGGTGACAAGCCTCCGGGGCTCAAGCGCAAAGAGGGCAGCCACGTACGCCTCGGCTGGGCGCGGCGCGAGGCCCCGCTCAACGCGCCTGCTGGGTACGACGGGTACAGCTACGCAATGCGCGACAAGAGCGGGGAGAAGGTGCACCTCTCGCGACCTCGTCCATACGGACGCCCATTCAAGAGCGGGGACGTCGTGGGCATGTACATCTGCTTGCCCCCTCGCCGCAAGCCGGATAGGCGCGACCCGTACGACCCGGCGCACATCAAGCGCGAGCGGATCGCGATCGAGTACAAGGGCCAGGAGTACTTTGAGTCGCTCGAGTACTCGCAGTCGAAGGAGATGGTCGCGCTTATGGACGCGAACGACCGCGCGAAGGCGACGGACGCGAAGTCTCTCCCGTCGTCCACGAAGAAGAGTGCGACGGTTAAGAATCTACCGTCGACTGGACGAGGAAAGGCAGGGGCTCCCGAGATAACCCCTATGCGCCCTGTGCCAACGCTCGGTCCAGAGTCATACATCGCGTTCTTTGTCAATGGGCAGTGCCAGGGTATCGCGTTCCAGGATCTGTATGACTATCTACCCCTGCGCACGCCCCCGAACAAGGCCGAACAGAAGAAGCGTGCAAACAAGGAGGGTCTGAGAGAACACAAGGAGAATCCCTTTGATGATGGCACGCTTGGCTACTACCCGTTCATCTCGCTCTTCAATGGCGCGCAAGTACACATCAACCCCGGCCCCCACTTCCACCACCCTCCGCCACCAGATATCGACGCTGTCGTTGCAAATCCGACTGCAGACATCAAGCCCCAGCCCGACAGCAAGCGGACATGGAGACCTGTTTGCGAGCGATACAGTGAGTTCATGAAGGAACAGTGGATCCTAGACGAACAGGAGGAGGCAGAGGCCCAGAAGAACCAGGTAGGTCCCTCCCTTCTTCATCCATCCGCCAACGTTGCCAACGCCTCCCCTCCCAGCCCACACTGGAAGAGGAACAGGCTCGGCAAGAGAAAGCGGAGCAGCACAAGTCCAAACGAAAAACTCCAGCAGCGTCCCGGCGCGAGCGCAAGACCGCGCACAAACTGCACGAGACGGACCCCCACAAACGGGCGAAGACGGCTGAACACTCGCGTTCGCCCGCGCTCGGGGCGTTCTCGCGCACTGACCCCTCGGTGGGCGTTGGCGAGTGCTACGCACCGCCGATGATCATTCCAAGCTCGAGCGTGACGACGTTACGTGAGGTGTCGACGCCAGACCTGCCCGAGGGCAGCGAGAGGATACCTTCGCCCGCGCCCACCGTCGCGTCGAGCATCGATGCGCAGATCGCTGGGCTGGCCGGGTATCATGACACTAGCGCATATACCACGGACTATGAGGAGGAACTGGTGCCGCATGACCACGATGTGGGCGTGGATACGGACGTAGATATCGAGATCGCGGACATGGATCCCATACAGGAGACCCTCTCGTATTCTTACGGTGTGCGGCGCCCATAGCCTGTCTGTTGTAGAGTATGTGCATTCTAACTTATAGAAGAACGGAGGGATATTGTTGTAGCAGGGAGCGCACTAGGTGGGTTGCATATTACAAGGTAACAGATACAATGGGGGTATTGATTACCTGGACCATCAGGGTAGTATGAACTTCAATGACTCATTGACAGCGGCAGCGACGACGAGGAGGAGGAGGAGGAGGAGCAGAGTCAACACATAAGGATATGTTGCAACAGCGATAGCATATACGATCATTCCCAGCGTGGAGGTGGCGAGCGCACGATATAACTGTAGTCGGTGCGTCAATGGTGCCTTGCACAAAAACAGTGAGTGCTACACACCCTTTTAACTGTAGTCGGTGCGTCAATGATGCCTTGCACAAAAACTGTGAGTGCTACACACCCTTTCGTTTGTCCCTTGCCTTTGGAGATCTCGACGCGGATGTCCCAGATGATGTCGCCAGAGGAAGGGTCCCATTTCACACTACACCAGTTGCGACTACCCATGATGTACTTGCTCTTCGGCGTGGAGCCGTCAGGGTCTCGCTCGAACACGGGGATCTGCGGATATGGGTTAATCCAGAAGACAACAAGATTGCGAGAAGGTGGACTGGGACCATGGTCTCATCCGTCTCTTCATGATGCAGCGTTCGGTGAGTTTTGGTGGCAAGCGTTGAGACCATAGTGATGACGCCATTGGGAGGACTATATCTCGTATTAGCGACGGGTTGACAGGACGTCGCCAATGCAAACTTACGGTGTGTTCACGATGGCACCTGTTAGAGAGAAGCCATTCAGCAACACAAGTGACGGAGCATCAGATAAGGTGGATACTTACTAGTGACAACATTGACCATGTATCGATGGTCCAATGGCGGAGGAACGTCTGGTCTCTTCTTCTCCTTGACGTATGTCTTGAGCAACCCAACGGCTGCACAGTGGACATCTCCGGATACAAAGCTGACACGCGCACGGTTGTTCCTGGCGTACTTCTGGAACTCAAGAATAAGCCAATTGCGCTCTTGCTGTATGCAAAGGAAAGTGTGAGCATCTGTCCCATTGCACGGCATTGAGCGTTAACTTACCTTATGTGCCTTGGCCGTCCAGTGGTCGTTCTAGGGATCGATCGTCAATTAATGGCGTTCGCATGTAGGAGCGTATTACCCTACCAAGTCGTCGAGAAGTTCGGCGTCGGCATTGAACTTATTGACAAACCCTGAGAGGCCTAGGGAACCGCTCCTGCCAAGAGCAACAAGCGGGTTGAATTTCGAGTCCAGAGCGGTCTCAAGGAACACCATGCGAGGGTAGGCAACAGGGATACCTAAGTCATTGTCGGTTTGTGTCAGGTCTGTTGGCAAGATGGGCACCCCGTACCTGTTTGGATAATCATATGCTCTACTGTCCTTGGCAAGGCGTACATACGCGCGAAAACCGTTTGATACTCTTCCCGACTGCAGACCTGGTCCTTCTTACGTTCTGCTCTGGATTGCAGGCATTGCATGAGCGACGTTGATGTCGCGAAGTGTAAGGAGATGACATACCTGCAGTCCAGCATAAGAATCTGGACATGAGGTCCAAGCCATGACAAGAACGAATGGGACGGAAATGGTACATAAGGGCCGTCGCCTCCAATGATCAGTGACTTGAATGGATGTCGTCGGACATCCTTGCCGTCAACTTGAACTGAAAGATGCATCTGGTGATTATTACCAGAAAAACTGCTTATCGGAGGGGCAGACAGCATACTGTTGATAAAGCACTGGAATAAGAGGAAGAAAAAGTAGCCTCGTGAACCGATGCTAAAGAAAGGCGATTGGGACGGCACCGCGTAGATTAGAGGTTGCCAAGTCGAACGATATCGAGGCCGAATAGCCAGACTCACTGATTAAATACTGGGGACCGCATAAGGTCATCAGGATCTGCGTATAAGATATCAGCGTGTGGGAAGAGTAGAGTTCGAAGGCCAAGACACTGACAGCTTCCAAATCCGTCAATCTTCACGACGAGAAGATGTCAGCTTATCGTTTGACATAGCAGGAGCTTCTCGTAAAGCTTACCAGGTCTATGCCAGCCACGTTAGTGCCAACTACACAGATACTTTACGAAGTATGCTCACCATGATCATCTACAACAGAGCGAGGGTCAGTGGCGATACTTCGAGTTGAAGAATCAGCGTACCAAGCATATTCAACATCGGGCTGCGCAGGATGCAAAGCAATGTCATGATAGGAAGATGAACAGAGAATCGGGGTCATAAACACGTACATTGTGCTGTTTGCACGCGCAAAAGCCCCGCTTCGGAACACCTGGCAATAGTGATTGAAGAAGAATCGGTCGATGGCGAGGCGTATCTCGTCAGTCAACTGATACTTCTTCTTGGCGTCAGACTTCGTCTGAGTAACCCAGGGTTGCAATTCCGGTTCCCGAACTATACTATCGCAGTAAAGTTGATCTCCTCCCCCCACAAGCACATGGAAGGGCTCCCCAGCATGGTGGGCCAGGAGGTCCATCCATACTGGATCATACCCGCTTTTAAAGCCGGGACCGCGGAAGTCGTCAGGGTTTACACCCGCACTGAATCCATTACACTGGTGATGTTCCACTATTTAGTTAAGAGGCACCGCTCAATGCGTCTGTGTACTTACTGAGTAAGCTGCCCAGCGCATGTCCTGATTGCGTCCCGGGACGTGAAAGCTTAGCTCAATCCCATGATTGACGGTGTAGTTGATTTTCATTCCATGAGAGCTAAGTGGTACCTCGATCATGAAGCGCCAGAAGGTGAATGTCCTATGTGATTGGTTGAGCGACTATGTGAGGAGATGCAAGGCAGAGCATACCCTCCATTACCATAGTGTACGTAGATTTCTTGCCCTTCTACAGACCGCTCCTCGGGGTCTGCTCCATCGCTTTTGCCTTTGAGGTCCACCGCCCCATTCGCAGCCTCCGGAGCGGCGGGCGCGACGATTGACATAGGGTCAGCAGGGTGAGGGGGGAGATCGAAGGACTGTCCATGTGTGTGCGAAGATGCGTGGGGCATGAGCGTGCCTGATGGTGCGTGGTTGGGATCCCAGTGGTAGGTGAGGACCGGAAGCGGTTCGTAAACAGAACCCGCGTCTGCAGCTACAGGCGCGCCGCTCAACAAATGTCACATACCGCTGCGTAAGGAGGACTGTAGAGGGGTACTCACTGACAATCATGACTGCCCCACGCCATACTCCCTGTTCGTCCACAGTGTCGTAGCGAAGCAAAGGCCCCGCCATGAATTGCAGAAATGGTGTCATGCGGGCGACACGAAGATGTTTGGAGCGTTCGACGGCGTTCATGTTGGCGAACATGGAATAGGTTGAGTTGCTCGCGCCATTTGAGGGGGTAGATTCGGTACGGGACACTTCGGACCAGCTCGACTGGCTCGGCAAGCGCGAATCGGCGCGCCATGCTGAATCCTTGGGCGGGAGGGGCGGAGGCGGCTCACCTCCTATAGAAGGGTTGGGTGAGGGTGGTGGGAGGAAGCCTCCGACGAAGGGCTCAGCCATGGGGCCAACCTCTTCAACCGGCTGAAACCGGCCGTCGGGTCCTCTAATAGGTGTATTGTAGCGCTCCCCGGTCTGGACAGCGAGCGCGACCGACTTCAGCGGAGAGAACATTTCCAAGTGCGGAGGTCATAGGAAATACAGACCTTGCTTGCTCCATGATATGCGTGCCATCCTGGATTGTCCATAGGCAGTCGTGTGACTCGCGGGCGAGATAGTCAGTAGCGAGGAGAGAATAGGGCTGTTGAAGAAGCGGTTGCGAGAGTAGATGGTGGACAAAACGAAGAGGATGTAGTAGGGAAGAGACCCTATGTAATAGGCGATTAGACTATGGTTCGGCAAACACTGCCTACTACTTAATCGACACATTTGGTGTATTCATCGGCTACTACAACTAACCCTTCTCTAGGGTTTCAACGTTTCACCTTAAAGTCTTCGACATGTCACACATCATATAATCAGCGGGTGCTGAATGAACCTTCCTGGGGCCCTGATTGACAGGAAAAGCTGGGGGATAATCATGAGGTAGAACAGCATAGACATCCAACGGTTTCCATTCGTGAAATTCTGCTACATGTAACTCAAAACACTAGTTGGATCAATTCCCGACACATCACCTCAGGCCATACTAGTATCATTCTATCACCCTGCGTGCTCCACGGCAGTCGTCACCAGTTTGCCGTCGACTATAGTCGTCCTGAACATCTCAGGCACAGGGTGTTCGTTGAATACACCCTCCTCCTCGCCCTCTACAGGTAAGCTGATGTTGATGCTGCTGCATTTCGCTGTTGTGATCTCGACGTCTAGGCATTCCTTCGACAAGTATATTTGGCCCGAGTCTGTAGAGTCGAGCTGAATCGTCGGCGCCTTCCCCGTGATCTGCAACGCAAATGAGGGCGAGTTCGTCACCGACACAGATGAGATGACGGATTCGACAAGGACGCTTGTCTTCGTGCAATTGACTGGCAACATCCTGTGCGTCAGAAGCAGGCTTTACAGCGCGAGAATAGATACACGAGCACCCACCGAGCGTAACTGCATTGGCCTTGCCTTTGATCACAATGGTTGAGTTTTTGCAACTGTACAAATTCACAGTCTGGTTCAACTCCACGTTGTCGACTGAGAGTGCTGATTGGTTCTCTTGGTATTCCTGTCAAGGGTTATTAGACGTCAATAGTTGAATATCTCAATATAATGACACTGACGATAATCCACTTGTTGCCTTCAAGCGCAAACTTTGATGGCTTCTTGCCCATGAGGGCTTGCGGTTTGCTGGGTTTGACAGGTCGTTTTGCTGCTGCGAGATGTCGATCAATACGAAGCGTGGATGTTCAACAAATGGCTCACCAGAAGCAGAGGGGGTAGCGGCGGGAACCGTACCACTAGCTCTCAGAGCAGGATTCTTATGTGTCATCTCGCTCTTGTCAACCTTGCGCAAGCCCTTTGTGACATCCTCTCCCCGATTGAGTTGCTCGAATACCGCAGCTATGCCTCCTGCGGCGGGCGCGGGGGCTCCTGCTGGCGGCGGTGGGGGAGCGACAGGTGGAGGAGGCGGAGGCGGAGGCGGTGGCACACCCCCCGCTGGCGCAGTGGACGATGCCTTGAATTGTGATACCGCAACGCCCTAATCCAGCGCGTTACAGATGGGGGTCGACGAAAACAACTTAGCGAAAGTATCTTACATTCTGGTTCCAGACGAGCCCCGTAGTGTGATATTCCATGATATACTTGCGTAGCTCTTCCAAAATTGAGATGAATTGCTTGACCCACTCCGCGTGTTTGGGGTCCCTAGTAATAATTATGAACAGAAAGCTATGATTGTCTGTTAAAGACCTCACTTGTCCTTGAATTCTTTCAAGACACGGTTGCCATAGAATTGTGCTGAATCCTTGATATCACTCACATAGAGACCGGGTTTTGGCGACTGTCATGGGAAGGCTCAACTTATCGCGTCCGGAGTGCAAACCTGAAGACTCACGACGGTCACCCATCCTACACACGGTGCACCCACCGAAACAGTGGACAGATGGTCAAACCACTCGCGACCCTTCCGGTTCGCCTCCTTTGCACGTGTGATCGCCTCGATGTCCTTCTGCAGGGGACCAAGCAGCTTCTCGAATTCACTCTGTTCCGGCTCCTTGCAAGACCCGGCGATGAGCAGCAGCTCGCGAAGGTCCTTGAACTCCTGCTCGTACAGTTCGACCTATACCCGGCACGTCCGGCTTGAATGAACGACACATCCCAGATCGATTGGATTTGCGACGCACCTGCTCGATGACCGATGGGCTCGCAAAGCTCTTCGTGAGCTCGACGAACGGCTTCAACTTCCCCTCAATTATCTGTTCATCGAATGCCACCAAGCTCCTCGGATCTTCTGTGGGCGCATCGGTAACCTGGGGCGGGGGAGGCGGAGGAGGGACAGGCGTTGGCTCAGTGTTTGCGGACGCGGGTGAGGTAACCGCGGAGACTGCACTCTGAGCGGAGGGTGGCAGATAGGAGGTCGCGAGCGATGCGAGGTCCTCGAGCCGAGAGGTTGTCGCCTCAAGCCTGCATGGACGGTCATTTCATGGAGCAATGCATAGCGGATTGCGCAAGCTTGGGGACGAACCTCTTGATGATGGTGGCAAGCGAATGCAGCCCGCCGGATGCCATCGGAGGATGCGTATGTGACTGCGTGGTGGTAGAGATTGACTACGGGATTATTTGTGAGGAGATGCAATGCGGTTGCGTTGCGAGCAAGTAGTAGCAGGACGGTCACGCTCGCTGTGCAACGCGCGTGGCGGATGCTCTCAAGACCGGAACAGGCCGACTTTGATCGGCATGCCAATGCCTTCGCAGATTCCACTTCGTTCAGTCAACTCTCACCCAAGTTTTCGGCTGATGTATTCTCATGGTTCGCGCAAACACTTCGTTCAGTCAACTCTCAACCAAGTTTCCGGCTGATGTACTCTCATGGTTCGCGCAACTACGCATAGTTCTTTTAGCGGATACTGCCGATACACCCCACAACAGTCCCAAGATCAGGTGTATTCGCACGAGTGTACAGGGACCGCTTCAGCTCTAGCAACTGAACGGATGACCGTAATCTGTGTGTATCCGAGTATTCATTGTAGAAAGACAGCCTTCATCTCTCAGCTTCACGCTCCAGATCTTCAGCTGCTGAATCCTGCTCCTTGTTTTGAAGCTTCTTCCTGGCCTTCTTTCTCCGACGCCGTTCGCGCTCAATCTGCTTAGCTTTCTGCATCTCTTGCTTGGACAGACCTGGATTGTATAGGGCATCAAGCTGTAGGTAATAGAGAACTCTCAGCGACAGACACGAACACAGTTATGGCTTCTCGAACCTTGTCGAGAAGTATTCTTCGAGCCAGCTTCCTGTTCTGCTTTAGCGACCGGGTCTCCTGACAGGATACGCGTATGCCAGTTGGTTTGTGTAGGAGCTGGACATTATTCTCTGTCCTATTCACAGACTGTCCGCCGGGGCCACTTCCTGTGTCAAGGCAATATGTTCATTATCAGATGATACGGTACAAGCACGAATGACCCAGCACCTCGAACAAAAGACTCCTCGAGATCCTCCTCCTTCAGCTCTGGTACGACGCGCTCCTTATGTGCT
Organism: Lignosus rhinocerotis TM02; assembly: GCA_000743315.1. Lineage (NCBI taxonomy): Eukaryota > Fungi > Basidiomycota > Agaricomycetes > Polyporales > Polyporaceae > Lignosus > Lignosus rhinocerus. The sequence continues at coordinate 8,224 of AXZM01000242.1, read as the reverse complement.
TTCTTGAGCTGGGAGTAGAAGCGGGGTACACTTGTCAAAGACCCTGTTGGCTCGATTTGCGCGATCTGCTCTGGACTGCTTATGATTGACAGCACCTAGTTCAGAACCGTCGTCAAGCAGACGGTAAGATTTTTCTCGACACTAACTCACTTCACTTGACTGTCCCGCTTTCTTGCGCTCCTGCTGGAATCTGACTTGGCTTGCTTGATGGTGTCATTCGAGCCAAGCTCGGTGTGCTCATTGATATGTAGCGCTGCGCAGTGTTAGCATTCGCGCACAACCGGACAGGTCAAAGAACGCACCCCAACGCTCCTTCTCTTCTGGATTCGCCACACCTTCGACCTTCCGAGCCTGCACGACATTCTTCCGCAGAACATCAGCGATCTCCCTGACCAATGTGACCCTGTCCTCCAGCTGTTTTATGTCAACATCGGATCCATATGGGAGGATTTCGTTACGAATTTTTAGGCGGAATGCTGAAGCAACGTGGTAAGCACCTTGACACGCACGCACAAAACACGCTCACCGTTGCGCACGACGGGGTCACCAGAGAACGTCGACGCTGAAGCGCGAAGTGCTGAGCGGTACGCTGAACGAGCTGAGGCCAGAAGAGCTTGCGAGTTGCTCATGATGTCCTGTGCAGGCCGTATCACTGTAATGCATAGCTGGCAAAGGAGCTGGGCGGGACACTGGCACGAACGTCACAGGCACGTGCTGATCGAGTGAGATCTGCCGCGAGATTGAGCGCGAGACGCGTCCATATATGGGCATTGCTGTGGAACGTCGCTGTAGGGGGACGGCGTACTTCTACTCTTACTATAATTCAAGCTCGCTACATATTTCTCAAATGACTATACATTCATATACAATGCTCTGTATGACGCGTGTGCGTTGCTGAAGCAGAAAAATCCATCCATAGGGGGAGCCAGTAGCTTGCCTACAACCGCAGCCACCCTCTAACAGGCGGTCCCCGACGCCTTTCCCTTCTGTTCCTTCCTAAAAACCTCGCCAGCACCCCGCCATGTTTGTTTCCTCTCACTCCAAAGCCTCAAGGGGGCTATAGTGCTGGTGGGCAACGCGGATTGTCGCGTTCCTGAGATAGAGTCTCACGTGACACCCGATTACAGTTTGTTGAATCGTTGGACGCGCCTCGGAGTCTGAACGACCTCTCTTCATCCCGTACCACCACCATCCCCCGTCCCCCCTTCCGCGCGACTAACCCCGCCCTCGTCCGCCGCCTCCTTGCGCCTCCTCTAAGTATCCTCACTTGAGTCCGTTACTTTTTAGCACTACCTGGCGCAATGTCTGCTGCAAAGAAGACGTCTACTGCGAAATCGGCTGCCACCAAGAAGTCTGCCCCTCGGGCCGCCCCCACTCACCCCACCTGGGTTGATATGATCAAGGTTGGTCATAGCGATAGCACAGGGCACACTTGAGCGAAATCTGGTTTTGCTTGCTTGCGCGACGCAGCGGGGCGGGCATGGTTGACTTACACAGCCAAAAGGGGTAGGGTGCAGGGCATCGCCCGCCGCCGCGCGCCACCTCTTCTCGTCATCCAACCCCCACTTAACTTCCGGCCGTGCGACCTTCTGTTCTCACTCTGCAGTGCTTCAGAGCCTATATTGTGTTGAAAAGAACTGGTCTGACCTCTGCCTCTCGTATATGTAGGAGTGTATCGCTAATCACCCGGACGATGCTCGGCACGGCGTCTCACGCCCCCAGATCAAGAAGTGTGTCTCTCAGATGTGTCTCCCTTGCTTTTCTCTAACTTCCTGTCATACAAAGGTATGTCGAGGACAAGTACAAGCTTGACATCGGCAACGCGCAGATTACCCAGCTCAGCAAGGCCATCACGAGCGGCGCTGAGAAGGGTGTCTTCGTTCTGCCGAAGGGTAGGTTTCCCGCGCTCATTTCTGAGTGACTACTATGATGTAACAGCATATATCTAGGTCCATCTGGTCGCGTGAAGCTTCCTCCTAAGGCGCAACGTCCTGCGGAAGCGACAGCCACCAAGGAGGTATGATTGCGCACGGACATCTCGTCGCTGTGTTATTCGGTAGTAATCGGGTTGACAGAACAAGCCGGACTCCAAGTCTGCTAAGGCTCCCGTCAAAGCAAAGGCACCTGCGAAGACGACCACCAGCAAGTCGACTGCTGCCACGAAGAAGACGACGACGACGACGACTGCGAAGAAGCCTGCCGCTAAGGTCGCCACAACGAAGAGGGCCGCTCCAGCGAAGGCCGCCGCGGTTAAGGCCAAGCCTGCAGCTACTAAGACCCGGGCCGCTCCCGCGGCGAAGAAGACTACTACGGCTCCCAAGAAGGCTCCCGCGAAGAGGGCTGCTCCTGTGAAGAAGACCACGACTGCGAGCAAGCGTGACTCTGCCAAGAAGGTAAGTTCAGCAAGAAAAGTTTGTGATGGAAGGATCGCTTACTCATGCGTCCCCAGTCCGTCACGGGCAAGGCTCCCGCAACCAAGAAGACGACTTCTCGTGCATCGGGCACCAAGACGTCTTCTCGCAGCGCAAAGGTGTGTAGGCAGCAGTTCGTCAGACCGGGACCGTGCTCACCCGCGTGCACAGCTTGCGAAGAAGTAAACGGCTGCGCCACCGCCAACACCACCACCACCACACTATTCTCCTTCCTCGTTGTCGACGTGTCTCGTGCGCACTCGTTTTGTCCGTCCCCTCCCCCCCGTCGTGTTCCTGAATCTTGTCCACCGTTCTATGATTATGTATGTATGTCCTCCATGCGTGCGAGGGAGGCGGCACCCTACCTCTCGCACCCCCTCGCTGCGCACCTCATGTACTATGTATGATGTATTCCCTGGCATCGCCTCGCTGTAGGTCGGGACGTCCACTCGTATATACACGCGTACGGTTATGGACAGCCCTGATAGATGTGGCCTGACAGCCCGCGAGCTCATTGTTGTTGTACATGTACGTATGGGATCCGGATCCGGAGTGGAATGGACCGTTCTCTGCATTGTGCTGCTGCAGCCCGAGACCTCGACGAGGCGTATGGTCGGCCTACCTAGTACCATGCCCATATATATGCATGCGTGCGGCTCAGGCCCACGCGCGAACACGGCCGTCCGATGACGTCTGCCATTTTCGAACCATTTTTTTTCTGACGTCCCTGTTCGCGAGAGTCGAGAGGAAGTTAGCTCGAGCTCGGTGACATTGCAATCGTGCCAGCTACTATCCCTCGCGAGAGTCGAGAGGAAGTTGGCTCGAGCTACTAAGGCGACATTAATATTGCAATCGTGCCAGCTATCCCTGCATGCCAGTGGATGGGCGCGCTGCGTTCTACAATACGTACCGGGTCTGCGATCCGGATCCCATGCATCCATATGCATGGCCCACTTGGATGGGCGCGCTGCGTTCTATACGTACCGGGTTTGCGATCCGGATCCGGCGGGAAACCACGCATCCACATGCATGGCCAAGTGCCCACTAGTAAGTACTGGCAGCCGCGGTGGCGGATGAAAGGGCGACATTAATGCAAACATCGTTGAGGCCGCCTCAATCGGGTGCGGACGGCGATCCCAGTCTATTAGCGAGTCGCTATGCGTGCGCCCTGCAGGAGGCTGGCTGGGGACTCAGGGACACGGGCGTCCGAGTGCATGAAGGTATCTGCTGCCTGCTGCCTCCTGAACAAGGCTCGATGGTCCTGGATGAGGACATCCCGGGGTTCGCTCTCCGGAGCTCGAGGTCGTATCGCCGCATAATCGCGGCAAGACACTCACGCGGCCTTTTGGTATGTGTATATGGATCGCGCGCGAGCCCCATGGCCAGCTGTGTGCAGGGCACGACACGGTTTGTTATGTTCACATTGTGCGATCGGCCAGCGTGATCGCGGGGGTTTATTGCAATGTGGACTCTGCAGGACCCGGAGACAGACAGACGGATGGATGGAGCCTTTGAGGAGGGTTGAGCTTACAAGATGCGTGCATGGTACGGGTGGACGTTGCAGAGAATATATACATATATACGATAGTAGTGACGCGAAAGCACAGCGGAGAGCGGGTCGCAAGAGAGGTAGGTATGAAGGATCTGTTCCTCTCGTGAGTAGTACTGGAGGCCGTACTAGTACTATGTGGATGCGGTGGTAGTAGGGCCGCGCTGCGGCCAGAAGACCAAGAGTAGGAGTTATGTATGTGTGTGTCCCCATCCGGACGGTCGTCGTCTACGTCTTCGTCTTCGTCATTGCGTCGTGCATCGTAGATACTTTTGCGAGCGGAACCGGGAAAGGACGGCAGCGCTGTCGTTCTCTCCCGTCCGTTCGTGCACGCGTGCGTTGGGGAAAGGGGTAGGGAGGTCGCAGCGCGCCAATCATGCTTTCGTCTTCTCCCGCCGGCGGAGCGGCTCCTTCTCGGACTCTGTCCTGTCTGTCTCTGTTTCTGCACCCGTCTCCGCCCCCGTCTCGTCGGCGTCGGCGTCGGCGGCGTCGTCGTCGTCGTCATCTACGTCTGCCTGCTCCGCCCACCAGCGGCCGGCTTGGAGGGCGAGAACGCCGGTGAGAGCGACGCTGCAGACGAGGTGGGACGAGGCGAGCTCGAGGGTTGGTTCACGGAGTGTTGTGGGGAAGTCGGGGAGGTCTGTGGGGAATACGGGGGTGGAGAAAGGCAAGGGAAGGGTGGAGAAGTTGGAGAAGAGACCTGTGTTAGAGCGGGGCAAGGGAGACCAGGGGGCGCGGCGCGCGTTAGCCACTGCGGAGGCTGGAGAAGACAAGTGTACGTACTGGGGAGGACCGAGTAGAGGTAGACGGCGACGGCTGTGAGGTAGAGGACTGTGTACGTGTGTTGTGGGTGGGTGAGCAAATGGGGGAGAAGGCAGGAAAGGGAGGGGACTTGCAGATGCTCCCGCCATCGAACATGAGGTTGCCCGCGCGACCGTCCCGGAGGCTCCAGAGGATGGTGACGCCGCCGAGGACGGTGACTGCGGCGTAGAGGTATGCGAGCTGGGGAGGGCCATGCATGAGGACGGCGTAGTAGGTGGCGGCGGTCCAGAGCCTGCTGTCTGTCTGTGTCTCGGGTGACTTCCATAGCGTGAGCGAGTCCGCGATCCAGTGGGTGAAGAGCAGGCCTGTTTGTATTGATTGGCATTAGAAGCGTGAGTGCCGCGGTACGGGACAGGCGTGCGCGATGGTGGGAACGCAGGTGGATGGGATGGGATAGGATGGGCAGGAAGAGGTTAGCGGATGTTGTGGATGGGAAGCGCGGGGGCGGGAGAGGATGTGTGGACGTACCGAGGAGGAAGGCGGTCGCGCTGATGACGACGCTCATGCGCAGGCCGGCCATGTTGTGTTCTTTGCTGTAGGGAGGGGGGGCGGAGGAAGAGAGAGGAGAGGAAGACGTGGACCTGGCCGTGGCTCGCGGGGGAACCTGCAGCTGAGGATGTCGCTCGGCTTGTGATTCCAACTGAAGAACCTTGACTCCACACAATTTGCCAACTGGCGCCCGCAACCTTCCACATGGGCGCTCTCTCGTCTCGCTTCGCCGCCGCGTCCTCCGAGTCGAGCCACCGTTGTCCTGTCTTACGGCTCGTGCTCTGCAGTGCCTGAACGTTATCATCGTCTTCACGGCTCGTGCTCTGCCAGTGCCTTTCGCCCAGTCGGACTCCCTTTGCCAGAATGCTCTCTGCCGTACTCCGCAAGGAGCTCACTACTACCGCACTCACTCTGCGCTGTCTTGCACGTCTGTCTCAGGACTGGGCGCGACGCACGCTGTCAACAACATCTGTCTCGCCCACTTCACCTGCATCCAGCACACCCAGCTCCTCGTCTGTCCCTTGGTTCATTGACCCTTCTGAAGTTGCATCCCCTGCTCCTTCACCATATCTGCAGCGTGTCGCTATACCACACGCACCTTCTCGCCCGCTTGCTCCTCTTCCATCTTCACTCCCACCTGACCATCCTATCGCCCGCCTTCATGCCGAGCTCAAGGCGTCGCCTCACCTCGAGCCTGGCACCCTGCTAGTGAGAGAGCCGATCCCTACCGCGCTAGGCCCGCCGCTGCCCGACTCGATGCCGAAAGGGCGGAGAAAGAGGGGCAGGACGAATGCGGGTGAAGGTGTTTCCGGGGACATGGGTGGTCTCTGGGAATGGTTGGTCATCGCCCAGGTGTGTATTGAGTTCTGCTATTCCCATTCATCTCACCAACTGTCTCCCCCGTTCACGGTGTCCAGGTGAAAGAAGGCACAGAGAACCGAGGCGCGATCGAGTCCGTCATTCGGATAGTCAGAAAAGCTGTATGTTTCCCTCTTCTCATGTGCTCTCTCTCGTGTCTTTGACATGGGTTCGCTTCAGCTCCTCACCGCGGACCCACCACTGTCCCTCCCACCTAATAACAAAAGAAAGATCAGTGGCGGATGGGCCATGATCGATGCTGGTGACTTTGCTGTCCACATCCTGAGCAAGGAGGCGAGGGAGAAGTTCTTTCCAAATCGGAGGGAATGGTAACTATACTACTAGGTATGTTGTAGTCCGATTGATATGGCGGGTTCCGTTGACCGCTGTGTCAAGGTCATCGGGGTATTGTAACAATTACCGGGTCTAATGGTTGGAAGATCTCTACTACGTCGACTAGTTCATATATTGTTCCCTCTCTGTGACGGCCTGGCCGGCTAGTCACATTGAGCCGCCTTGACATCATGCAGTGGTAAGTTGAATAGATTGCATGATACTCTGTCACGGAAGAGAAACTGTGGGTTTCAAAATTTCATGGCCAGCGCCGTATGATCATGAAAAAGCTAACTTGCTCGGAGTGAGGATCGAACTCACGACCTCAGGATTACCCATCAGTAGATGGTCATACGGAGAGTATGAGACCTGCGCTCTAACCAACTGAGCCATCCAAGCTTACCCGTGTGTGGCATATTGTAAAACTTAGCTCTCTCTCAAGAGAGGAAAGAGTCTCAGAGTCCTACAGATCAGCCATTCCGTTAAGACAAAGGCCTCATGGAATTCGGTGCAATCTCCTCAATGTTGTACAACTTGATCACACGTTACAAGTATTTTCCATCAGCTGCGTCTTAGCTATAGGGCGATACAGGTATTGTACAGGAGAAGGTAAGTGACGTCAAGCAGAGGACGACCCTACACCACTTGGGCCACTGCGCCAAAAGGTGGAACTCTACATAATCCGCCTTCGTTCTCTCCCTACCTGCGGACCTCCACAGACGTCATGAGCATTCGCTTGTATGAACCTCGGTGACTTATATATACCCCTCTAATGCTTGACCTGGGTCTCACTACCTTTCATCTCGTTCTCCCAACTCCTCCGTATAGAACCCTCACGACTCCATATATCACTGCAATGTCCCTCAACGACAGAGACGTTACCCTCGGCGGCAACAGAGGCGTCGACCTCCACCCTGGTATCGCCAACCCCACTCCTTCCTCTACGCACGCCAACCCCCTCAAGGCAAACTTTGTCAGTACTTCCTCGCCCACACTCAACGCTATGAACGCTACTGATCCGTCGGCGTTTGCATACAGGTGACCGATCCCACCGACGAGACTCTCGGTGCAGGGGCTGGCCCTCACTTCACCGGTGCACGGGACCCCGCGCGCAACTTTAGCCAGTCAGCCGGGGTGTGCGAGGGCCGTCCCGGCATCATCGAGTCGGCGAACATCGACCCGCTCAACGAGAACTCCAATAAGGGTAAGTCACTTCATGTTCTTCTGCTGCTAACGAGTGCTGACGTGGTATATTGGCGGGCGTCCAGACGATGGTTGGGCGAACGCGCCATCCGGCACTGGCGCTGGTGTGGGGGCAGGCGTCGGTGGTCTGGCGCAGGGCGCGTACAATGCCGCGTCTTCGGCCGCGTCTGGCGCTGCGTCCATGGCATCTGGCGTCGCACAGACCGCGTACAAGTATGTCGCGGGTGATGAGAAGAGTCGGCAGGAGACGTCGGCGTGAGCTTCCGTCTGGCGCTCTGTGAGCTGTATACGTATAATGTCAATGTATGATTACCATCCGCCGCTTGTATGTAGATTGTATATTACAGTATAGTAGTCTTCGACGTACAGGAATCGTCGGTTTGACGCTGCAAAGCGAGACCAATTGCGTACCATCAAGACCACCAGAGCATAGGAATGGACTTCGTGTAGATTAGAATTTATTGACATAGGAGACCGCCGGGTTCAATGACTCCAATTTGCGCGAGTTGTCTATAACAACCTACGTAAACGTAGTCATACGTTGTACTACACTAGATTT